>QXVZ01000597.1:0-176031 GCA_008931825.1 Phallusia fumigata
GCTGTTTTGTTCAGCACCCGGGTCTTGGTAACGGAAATATATATATACATATTTATATATATATCATTTTGGGTTTACCAGGGAATATTTTTCAAAGATTTTTTTGGTACCCTGATGAAACTTATTTTCAACGTTTTATGTTCTGATTTTATACACAATAAACACAAAATTCTGGTAACAATTCGAAATGAGCAATCTGACACCATTTCACATTGTGTTACCACTGCAAAAAAGTGGTGTAAAACACAGTAGCCACCAGTCTAACCCAGCCTTGTGCAACCCAATTCCCAACTAAGCCTTGGTGCATAGGATTACAGGATGTCACCCGTAATATGACAAGGCCTTCTGGGCCACAGATGTGTTTTGTGAGAGCGCCAAAAACGTGTCTTCAGTTTAGTAAAGGTTGCTTGAGCGTTTTCTGACAACAACAAATTGAAAATATTAAAGGTTCCAGGAAAGTCCAGCACCATAAGATGAGGGCAAGTCACCACATGTATAACAGGAACGCAGCAACCTAAAGTGTCCATGATGTGACGCTTAACTTGCAACACGACATCACCCCGTGTTCCCAAGATGGCTGCGCACTCGCCATATATCTTTGTAGGCTGCTTTTAAGCTTGTGAACTGTTGGTTCTTGAATCCCTATTTTTTATTCTATTTGAATGCTTCTGTTTTGACTGACGCGAGTTGGGAATGCATACTATTGAATGGGATAAGACAATGATTTCATGTTTTTGCTGGCCCCTTTATAAGTCCATGATGGGTCAGTTTTTTTCATCGCAACTTGTGACAGTCTCCATGCGGCTCAGGTGTTGGATCCACAGACACAAAAAGGTTGTCTACTTTTTTTCTGGATCGTTCCCTGCTACAGAATAAGCACCTGGAATATAGAACGCCGAAATAGTTTGGGTTTCATCGGAAATCCACAAACACTTGGTAGATTGGGGTTCAGGGTTTTGTTCTATCTTGCAGAGCTTCAATTCACGAGAACGACACGGTTCTATCATCGAAAGGCAACATTTCCATTATTCAACCAACTACAACAACAACCACAACAACAACGACAACCACAATATCAACAACAACAGAGTTAAAGAAAGACTCAAAGAGCTACATGGAAAATGCGACGTTACGACCAGAAGCCACGTACGTCATCGAACCACGTGACCTCGTAGATGACTATCAAATGTCAGACAACGACTTCAAGTGTCGGCACTACGAACCAGGAAAAATATTCGGTAAGTTTTTACTTCTAGCACTTTGCGAAGGAAAATTCATTTGGAATAGAGTTAACCTTCACAAATCAGTTTTTGACTGGTGGTTAAGTTTTCTCAAATTTTTTTCGATGCGACACTTTCGAAAAGTTGGTTGAACTTTCGACACACCAGCGTTAGGAATTTAGTATAGATGTTTTTTGGCAAAGTTGTATTTATTAATGAAAAAACGTTTTAGCTTGCGACAAACATTTTGAAAACCACAGGTTTTGGGTGTAAAAACTCTCAAAAACAAAACAACTGACAAATCTATTCTAGAGCCTTTTTTTCAAAGGCGCCACCGCTACACGGAGGATAAGAAAAGTTTTGTACAAACGTCTGAAAAATAGTTACGCTCCGCATTAGTTCATTGGCAGTTGTATTTCCAGTAACGCTACGGCAAACTTGTCACATGACATATCTTGTCAGTTCGGTTAAAGGAGGTTTGTGGCAATTGTTCCATTCTCGTAACGTGGAACTATAAATCCGGTTCGTACTGGTCAACAATAGGGCCCCAAGCCTTTTTGTAGCTAACCCAACCCACTGGTTTCATCCCGTTGTGTGTTTTGTTCTGATCTCGCATTGCTTGACCAACCACGCGTACTTTTGGTGCTTAGAAAACAATCAAGCGTAACTTTCCCGATCTGTCTCAGTCAGGAGCCGGTGATAGCGGGCGTCATACGTCATCGCCTGCTGACTGGTAATCCAACATAGAGATCAGTGCCGTTTTTGTGAAGCTATTTCGGAAGCTGTGATAGGTTCGGTAATTGTTCCTGACATATTACGTTAAGGCATAACGTATTTATGACGATATGACGTCGAATATTGTGGCCAGGTGGGCTCCTGTTTAGGAGATATTTGGGTTTGAAGCATCCCCAATAATAATATTAAACAATAATAATATTTCCGAAAACCAAAAAATAAAAAAAATGAAGCTTAGATTCTGTTTAAATAAGGAACTGATGATGCTGATTTAGGCGAAACATATTATCCTCATGTTTGATTCCGACTGATTCTGTCGGTATTAGAGACTGTTCTCTCAAATTTCGAGATTATCAATAATTTGTCCAGTAATCGTTGGTACACGACGGCTGCTGGAGGTTTAGATATTGCTTTCCCCGAATATTCTCAACAGAAACTTAGGTTTCAGAAATTGGTTTAACGCCGCCCCTGTTTTCCGGTTATTGTGTGCGTAGAAGTTTGCGGGAACTTGACGTGTTGTTTCGCCTCACCGGTTTCCTATTGTCGCTAAATATGTCGGTGCAGTGAATTGACCAGGGGCCTCTCTTGCGTTGAGAAAACTTCGCCGGACATTCCACNACATAGGATCAGTGCCTTTTTTTGAAGCTATTTTGGAAGCTGCGATAGGCTCGGTAATTGCTCCTGACATATTACGTCAATGCATAACGTAATTATGACGATATGACGTCGAATATTGTGGCCAGGTGGGCTCCTGTTTAGGAGATATTTGGGTTTAAAGCATCCCCAATATTAAATAATAATAATATTTCCGAAAACCAAAAGTAAATAAAGCTTAGATTCTGTTTAAATAAGAAATTGACGATGCTGATTTAGGCGAAACATATATTCCTCAGGTTTGATTCCAACTGATTCTGTCGGTATTATAAACTGTTCTCTCAAATTTCGAGATTATCAAAAATTTGTCCAGTGATCGTTGGTACACGACGGCTGCTGGAGGTTTAGATATTGCTTTCCCAGAATATTCTCAACAGAAACTTAGGTTTCAGAAATTGGTTTAACGCCGCCCCTGTTTTCCGGTTATTGTGTGCGTAGAAGTTTGCGGGAACTTGACGTGTTGTTTCGCCTCACCGGCTTCCTATTGTCGCTAAATATGTCGGTGCAGTGAATTGACCAGGGGCCTCTCTTGCGTTGAGAAAACTTCGCCGGACATTCCACGTTAACAGTTTTGTGACAAACACACAAAAACTCTGATTACATTGGCTCAAAGTTGGTGACAATTTAATGGTGTGAAATGCAAAAAGTGTCATGTGCCTAATAACACTTCTGTTTTACTGAAACCGTTCGCAGATATATGAACATATGGCTTCAAAATACCTAAACACTGGGTCATTACATCACTAAATATCATCAAACATTTTGTCTTACAGCAGTTGGCTTGTGAAACGCTCTATTGCATGTCTATTATCATTTAGTGTGACATCTAGCAACCAGTAGCCTCAACTTTCCGAGGTTGATGCGTGCAGCAGGGCGTTATGCCGAAATTCTATTGTATATTATTACAATCGGTAAGCCCGCTACGTTACGAAACTGATGGGGGTTCGTTGTTTGTGACCTGTAAGGTTTTGCTGGGTTCATTCATGCTTGCAATCCTGTCTAAACCATTCCGAGCTAAATGATGTTCAAATATATAGCGGTTTAATGGTTGGTGTACCTTCACCTACATGAATATCGACAAGGCATTACCGGAAAACGACCAGTATATGATGATAATGAGTAAACACGAACTCATCATCGTCATCACTACTAACTAACCTTCGCGTCACAGCTAGCATCATCGCGAAATAATCACCACTTCCACACCAACACAAATGAGAGCAGCACTGACAACAAAGTGATTGTTGCTCTAGTTTATGTTTATGACGGAACGAGCTTCCGAAGGGGGTTTGTTGATCGTTGATATTATATTTGGGACAACAAAAAACATAAAATTACCTCATCTAAGGCTTATACTTCTGCTGTTTTCAATATGTGGCATTAACAGCATTTAGTCAAAAAACGAGTTGTAATAAAATGTTAAGAAAAGTAGAAATCCAATGTAATGCAGATAATAAAATATATATCCGTTGTAAAATTGGGAACTGTATGTCTGGAAAATATCATTTAGGAGGCCATAGTGTATCAGAAATGGCTGTTTGGAGAAAAGCTCCATCCTAGTTTTCACCACATAAGAAAGTGTCAGATTGCACAGCCTCTAAACCTACACCATCCTCTGTTTTTTCCTGCACCACACGCCCACCAGCCTTATGCATATGCTTCTGTTGTAACTCGATTTTACTCAAAAGCCATTACGACAATTGCACTGGTATATGCCATGTGCAAGACGCATACTTGTCATTTTAAAGTTGCGCAACTTTCAAACATTCGTCCTTGAACATTTACAGCACAACAGTGCACAAATTGGAGTGCTTAGAAACCTCGTGGCTCAGCACATTGCTCTAAAACAACAATCAAAAACTTAACTTGATCTGACAGAATGTACGACACTTTATCTTGTGAAGTTTCAAACAGTATCTCGCAATTAAATATCCACGATTTATTGCAAATGCATCACATCAGTCCTACACGAATGCCAAGCAAAATGAAAACAGTTTCCAAGTGCAAATTCAAACGTATGAAACAACACTAAGCGTTGATTTATTACGTTTTTGTCAATTACGCGATGAACATGTGACTTTTAAAAATGCTTAGGTTATTACTTCGACAAGAACGTTTTTTCAACCAGCGCCAACTGCTTTATACCCCAGTTCACCTATTGATTGACAGACAGGAAAACGTAAAATTGAATAAACTGCAGTATTTATCGGAGTTAATAATATAAAACAACATGGTCCAACTGCAGGCTGCGGGCCGATTGTGACCTGCGAGTTCAATTTTTGACCCGCAAATTGTAACTCGGCATTATTAGTCGGATAACTACGGACTTGTTTTTCATATCATTGTAAAGAATGAACGACACAAAAGGTTGTAAATAACCCTTTGTTTTGCAATACTAAGTTATTGTTATGTTTAACAAAAGGTTGTTTACTATCAAAATGGCCCCGACAAAATAAAGTTGGTCCCCACTGATGTAGGTTTTTATGTGTAGCATTTCATAGTTGTTTCGACAGAAACGGAATTTTTGACCGGTAAGCATAGTCCGCATTTCGTAGAGGTAATTTGATAATTACGAATGTAGACGAGGCGGAGAAAATGGAGGTGAAGAAGAATGGTAAATACCATTCAGGTCACGTTGAACGTCTTCCACAAAATGCGTTACGGTCTGTGGAACATTGGTCTTTCAAACTTATGTATAGTATTTAAAGCACGTGAAAAGCTGAGAAGTTCACACCCTGCCAACGTTACCATTTTACAGGGAACTGTAACAAAGTACTCCTTTGAGGACTAAAATTCCACCTCGATAAACCAACTGATATAAATCAACCGGGGCCATTAAGCATTTCGACCCAACATGCAAATGATTAATATAAGCTTAGGGCTGCGATCAATTCTTCTTTCGGTTAATTGCCCACGTTATGTTGTGATTAATAACCAAGTAAGCAGAAAAATCGACCTGTGGCTGTAACGCGGTACTTCCTCTCCACGGGAAGGTGACGTATCAGCATTAAGTTGACGCTTGGGCAAAATTGTTTTGGAAAAAATAAAAAACAGACAAAATTTTCATGTGAAATTTGTATGTGAAGGTCTGTATAGTAGTTTGTAACTTATAATCTGTTTTGTTCTAAAACCATCATTCATTATTGGAACGTTGAAACTTTACATGACTTTAAGTAGGTCGCGTGGATACAACCTTCTGTTTAAACTGTAAACATGAAGACCACATCATCTAAAGAGTATCTTAGTTTAAATGATCTTTCGAAAATTTCAGTTTTGTTGTGGCAAATTGACATAATAAACAATTCATTTCTGCAAATGAAAACTTATTTTTTGATCTTTCAAGGTCTGCGTCTTGTGGTCTTTGTGTTTTTAGTTTTATTAACTCTAACAGTATGACATCAATGCTTGCGAGCCCAATCAGAAGGAAAAAGCGGAAACTATTGCTTGTAATCAGTTTGCTGAGTATGAAACAAAACCATCAATCAATAGTGGTTCACCAGCATCAAAGCAACATAAGAAACTCCTATGTCAACTTGTAAAAAAACTAAATTCACATCGATGACAAACGAGAATTAACCTACAAGCTTTGGTTGGTTATATTCAAATGATGAACGGTGAACTCTAGGTCACAGATTTTAAACTACATGCAAGCAGAGATGACTAGCACCACGTAAAAGCATATCAACACAGACGTGCTTTCCTGTTGCTAAGGTTATAGTTAGTTCCGGCGTCGTGTTTAGAAGTTAAATTACCTGCGGGCCATGAGTTTATGTGATATTTTGAATTGTCAGATACAAAAGAATAATTGAATATAAATGGTACAGTATTTGAATTTATTATTTAACAAACTACACAACTTGAGGAGTGCCCCATAACTAATCCGCAATCAAAAACCGCTTTTGTTTTTTGTCTAATGACAGCTTTTTGATTGTGTTTACGACATTTTCAGGATTACGGAAAAGATACTTTGGTTTTATGCTATATAAACTGAAAGACAATGCATATAAACCACGTTAAATATCCTCAAGAAGCAATTGATTTGATTTTACAACCAAGTAAGCGTTGTTTAAATGAAACCCTTCCATGAACGTTCACTTGCTTTGCCTTGAGTTAAAAACTTCTAACAGAAAAACTCAAACAGAATTAATTTCCTTTTACTGTGTAATATTACAAATTAAAACCCGCCTTCGTCTTTGTAACATGCGAGTCGGTGGGGTTTGAATAAATAATGAAGAAACATTGTTTATTCATTAGTTTGAACCTAAAAAGATCATCAAGAAAGCCAATCTTACATTCTAAAGGCAGTTTTGACATGTGCTTGGTGTATATATAGAAGAGTCTGACGTCACGTATCTTATTACCTTCAAGACCATGTGTTCAGCAGATACCGTCGAGTTATACATCTAGTCGCTGTCATCATCTCAGTGCGTAACGTTTTTACTGTATGTATAATGCACTGATGATGACAACAACGATTGTTGAAACTTGCGGTGCAATGTATTCATCGCATACAAGTTCTCTGGTAGTTATGTTTTTAATTTATCAGTATTTAAATTGAAAACATTTTTGTTACATTGCCGCTACACACAAAATGTTCCTAATCGTTTGCGCAAGAAGTCTGACCACAAGATAAAAAACCAGCACGTTTATTTGCGGACATCTCAATAGTTGGAAAAAGCAACGATTGAAGTTTTGTGCGGTCGGATTTTTTCCATTGATTCAACCACAGACCGCTGGCATTGGAAGTTTTATTCATGGCATGACGTCATCGTAGCGGATGTCTGTCATTAACCGTAATGCGACGAAATAGGTTTTTTCATGCTTGCGTGAAATATACTTAGCCTGTTGTGTTAGGTATGGAACCAAATAAAACGCTTGAGTTTTACCAGACACGCGATTCAATTGAAACCGCCATTACAACAAGGCTGATAACAAAATACAAACAAGAGCACAGTTGCAAAACAACTAAGTTTGTGATGTCACATTACAACACCACGGCTGTAGGAAGACAAAACAAGCGTCTGTGAATTGGGTCCCGACATAATACAAGGCTTTGGCTGTGCTTAAATATCCAGCCTACAACAGATGGTTTTAATCAGTTTTGGGGTCAGATTCGAAGTATTGTATCTTGAAAAGCGCTTTTTGTCTTGCAATATTAACCTGTGGGGCTCAGGTGATTTAAACAGCAGCTGTGAGACTTCATGGCCAACTGTAACACGACAAAATCCCCACATAAGGCTTCAAGCGCACGTCGACGCCAAGCCTATCACGAATACAAAGTTGGGCATTTACCACATAAACTTTGATCACAACAACATGCAAATATCATTTATACTGGGGACTTCGTTATCATGAACAAACAAACAAACCAAACCACAGGGTGGAGTTATATTGCTAAAATTAAACTTTGCGAATTCGGTTATTTTTAGGTTGTATTGGATCATTGCCGAATCGCTTTAGTCTTTTAGAAACAAACCGGTTCTGCGAGAATTTCGCCACCAAGGAAATGTCATCACATTTACTTTTTCCAAATTTGATCCACAAGACAGTACAGGGAGAATTGATAGCTACAAGCGATGTCAAAAAACATGATTGAAAAGGAAACAAATGTCTGTTGGAAACCCCAGTAGCACAAAAACCCCGCAATATTTTGCATAATATGCTTCTAGGTGAATACAACAGTCGAAACAATTTTGCGCTGTTTGCCAAAATGTGAACCAATATCTTTTCCAACCATACCATTGACTGTTGGTTTAGATCGTTGTAGTTTTGTCAACAAACTGTCAGTTTTCAACAGCCGCAAACTTAGAAAAAAACGCATGAACTTTAAACTATCTTTGGCTGTACCTCCTATAACATAAACATATCAACCTCCTCACCTCGAGGCAAACAGCATCTATTAGGGCAATTCCCCCGAACCGGTTTGACGAACAAACCGCTTAAAAAGTGTCTTTTCCTGAGTTAGGCCGGTGAAGGTTGCTGTGCTGTGGGTCGCATGTTGCGGCTACCGAATCCTATGACAATTAGAAACGTGAAAATTAGGCGAGTGACCAAATTAAGAATCAATTAAGGCAATGGGGTCACAAAAGCTCGACATGGAAGCTCGCGCGGGGTTCCAGAAAAGGCAAAACCAGATTTTCGCAAAGTATAAGAATTTTAAAAAAGTCAAAACATAAAGGCGGAATTAGGGCAGTGGCTTCCAACCTTTTTTCACACATTTTCCGCTTTATTTAGAACATTTCGTTCCTCTTCTACTAGACAAGAAATGATATAAAGTAACGTAAAAGGTTTGGAACCACTGGTCACCTACAAAGGAATACTGAACTTATCATGAACAACTTAACTAAAATGTATAAATTCTTTCTCTTAAATCATAAAATTTCTACCTGGGAAAGAATTTCTTCAGAGTTGTGAACCACCGAATTAAAAGATTGTTTTCATATTTTCAATTTATCAGAGCCACGTTGGACAATGGTGATTTTCGTTAAGTCGAAAGCGTCCAACTTCGATCGCCGAAAAGTGATTCGAAGCACGTGGGGAAAATACAAGGCGATCGAAAACGTGCGGCTGGAAAAAGTTTTTGTTCTCGGGAAAGTGGACGAAACTGAAACACAAGCGAAGATCGCGACGGAGAATCAAACCAACGGAGATATTCTGCAATACACAGGACCAGACGATTACAGGTGATCAACAAAACTGTTCCATGCGAACAGCAGCGAAAAATTTGAAAAAAAAACGAAAACTTCGCGGGGACCGAATGTTTCATAGGGCAACAGATTTTTCCAGTGACCAAGCGTTCGGTGTTGCTCTAAATATTTCAGTTAATCCTTTGTTTAGTTTTAGATTGAAGTTGGGACAAAAGTAAAAAAGTACCTGTGCTTTATATAGCGGAAAGCCAAATTACTGAATCTGTATCATGGATGTATATGCCTGTATACGAAGCCCGATTTGCACGTAAATCATACAAACAGAAAATCCTTGGTCGGGTATGAGGAAAATCGGTCTTGTCTCTACTAAATCCTCATTTTAATAAAGGTGCGGGCGCGAAGACAGTTTTGCGCACATACTCGATTCTCAACCGTTAAACTAAGTAGGGTATAACGTTTTTTGACATTTTCAGTTATTGACTTATAGCAAAGCATACGCCAAGTGTGGCAAACCGCGATAAAAGCTGAGCGTTTGCTGTATGACTCATCGCTTTGTGCCCGTTTTGATGTCTACGTTCGTTCATTCGTAAAATCTATAAATCTTGTATATTCAGGGGGAGCAAGTACGCAGTTGCAAAGTAAACATCGCACACCGCTCAGAACCACTTTAGTTTTTTATCTCGGCTTTTTTGTGGTCAAGTGTAAATTGATACAAGACGATTTTAGTTTTTTTGCACGCTGATAGCGTGGGGTTCAAGTGAAGCAAGTGTTTGCGCACGGATTTCTCTCTTATGCAAAACTCCCGTCAAAGTCAAAGCGTTTCTGCGAAAGTTAATAAAAGTTTAGCGCATAGGTTTAAAAGTTTAGGTTTAACAGCGTCGGTCAAACAGTTACGACCGTTTAAATTTCGTGCGTTATGGATTAAGTAATTTCTCACTACAGGAGAGACAAACGCCCAAAACCGGGGGATAGTTTTGCCCGAAGAGAGTCGCCTGACACATAAGGCATGCCAAAGCGCAAAAAAGCGATTTACCGGTAAAAAACATGAAACCAACATATTTATTGGTGGATCCTGACAAATTGATGTGTTTTTATTGGTACCATGTGGTGGTTGTTTCTCAACAATGCCCGAACAACTTTATCTTTTTTACTGGTATCAAATTACTATCCGTGTTTAACATCAAACCAAAAACTGCGTTTGCGTCTTTTCCATTTACATGAACAACAAAGACGTGGCATGTTGTGTAATTTATTTGGGGGTTTAGCAGTTTTTTTATTGTTTTGATTTACTAGAACAAACCAGATTAAAGATTGTCTACCGGGCAAAAAAAGCTTTAGACTTTACCAACCAGTATTATGTCGTTGAGGTAAAATCCGCAAAACAGAAATACTTTTTGCCTTGTCTGCAGTGCACATTATCATCTGCCGCAGACAGTCAACAAACGAAGACATTTTTTTAACCAGTGCTACAGAAGCGAACAGTTCCTTTGCCCATATGATCGCATTTCAAGTATACATAAGGTCGGCGACGTCTTGCGTCAGTTTCATCAAAGAAACATCGGGACGTATCAGCCCGAAGCCAATCTAGGCATCGAAATGAATGGGAGGCCCCCAGCGTGCTAATGAATAATTAAAGACTTGATGCTGCTAATATCACAAAAACCCACACATGGTTTCGGCTACAGTGCCGTGTGCATTACGGCGCATGCGCAATGACGTCATTGCGCAACCCACACAATTACGTCGTACATTGAATGTAGAATGTAATTGTGTCAATAGTTAAACTTTCAAATCAAAACAATTCACATCTTACACAAGGGCCTTTAATTTATTCATTGAGAAATATTCTATTTGAATAATGTTTTGAAATGCACAAGTTTTCAACAGTTTCTTTTTGCTTAAACACAACTTGGGCCCTTGGACCTGCAATGAAAGTAACACCAGTTCTGACCTTCCCTTGCATTTCCAGGAACATGCCACTGAAGATCTCTAGCGCCATGCAGTGGGCGTCACAGAATCTCCCACAGGAGTATATCTATGCGTCGACAGATGACGACTTCTTGCTAAACTTCGCTCCCGCCCTCAAACTGATACAAGCAAAAATCGAAACGAGACAAAAGACGATGAATCTCAACCACACCGAGACTCTCAAGAGCCTTCCCATTTTCTGCCTCTACTACAAAGGAATCAAGTCAAAACCACAACGGGATAAGGGAAACAAATATTACATTTCGGAGAAGGAGTTTGCGAATGACCTTTACCCGCCATACTGTGGTGGCGGGTTTTACACAATATCGGTAGCGATGTTACGCGAACTACACAAACTATCACGTGTCACCATCGTCCTGCCGATGGATGACGTATGGGTGACAGGTTTGTTACGTCAGAAACTCGGGCGCGGCGACACAAACATTGAAATCATAGAGCCGCCGAAACCCGTCCCGAAGAACAAAATTATTTGGAGACACATGTGGGGCGACTACGGCAAGAAGCAGAAGGACATACCGAAGATGTTGTACGACGCTTGGCGGGCCTGGGAACCTGAAGTCGCCGCAAAACCGTTTTGTATTAGGTAGTTGGGTCCGAATAATCCAGCAGCCATTAAAAAATAAGTTATTCGGAACCAAACCATGGTACGAGCGTTACGCAATTTATAGTTTATTATTTCTATGCAAATTTAAACTTGTTTGTATCTTACATCTTCCTGTTTTGGGATTTTTCGTTGTTTCCAATTTACAACTTAAGGGGGGGTAGCAGCAAACCCTATAAACTGGTAATAACCCTTGAAGCCTTCCTTAATACGGGTGCAAAGGGTCGGAGAGGAATGATTGCCCAGTTTTGTAAATTCCCTACAGGAAGAAGGACAAAAATAGTCACAAACCTTTTTCTTTAGCGTGCCTAAGCTTTACAACACCCCTTGAAACCAAAAAGCAGTTTTGTGGGTATTGGAATTCGATTTAAATCTGTTATATTGACCACTGATCCCAGGGTAAAAATATATCTTGATAAAATGTAAATTCATAAGCAAAACAATTTGGTAGTTACAATTATGTCACATTTAAATCCATGTTATGAATTCCCAACCATTACTGTGTGATTAAAAAAACTTCTCTTTATTTTCACCTACTCAATGCCCAGAAACTTGCTCTTATCAATATTACTGTAGTGCTGTTTTATATCGCTTTAATGGTTCTATGACTAAAGCAGTAAATGCCTTAACTTGTTTAGTTTTCTTGACCACCCCATTTAATTTGACTTTGTCAAATTGTTACTTCAACCTTTAAAGTTTCTTCAATTGTTTTGGGGGCTTGTGTCGATTTTTGCTTGTTTATTACTTTGTGCTTTGTCTTGCTTATATGCCACTGCAAAGAGGATTTGATCCAGTAATTAAAAAAACATGTTTTTAAAATACTGACAGTAAAAAGGAAAAGATCAGTAAGAGATGCTATCAATAAAACACAAAATCCTTTCAAAGTGTGGTATCATATACAAGCATGATTTCTTGACTTTAGATAGTGCATTTATACCAGTGTGTTTTAGCTTAGTCTGTGTTTATGCTTTTGGTAAGAATTGAAAAAACAAAACAAACTAATTGAGGGTCATTTTTTATGTCAAACTATAACATGTGTTCCTATGGTTTTACGTAACACTCAACTTCTGTCAGTTTAAATTTTTTATGTTTTGTGTTAGCTTGTCTTTGAAAACAACTCTACCTTACTATTCTTTGCACATTTCTTCTGCCATGGTCATTACGATTTTGTTTGTCCAATCTTGTAAATCTGCAGGATAGCAAACACAACATTTAAACTTTTTTGTCCAGCTTTACGGTGAAATTGTTTTTCACTTTTAAATTTAGCAAGCATCATTGTTTTGTTCTTTAAATTATCCTAAAGTTTGGTTGTGTAGCAGAGTAAAAGCAAACTATCTTGAGTTAAGTTTTAAGTCAGAAAGACAAGAAAGATCACAATGAAACTCAAACAACTAAGATTTTCCACCTAAAAACAATTCTTACTATCCATATGTTATGATTGGATACATGCCAATAACGAAAGCTTTGCTTGCAATAAATACAAAATGGTACAGTGTAATTCTCACCTCTTTCTAACTGCATTTAAAGTTTTTTTCAGTGAAGTTGATTTAAAAACACTTGCATACAACAACTGTTGTGAATACCATTGACTTGTTACTTGATCGTCGGCAATTTTGCGCAACAAACTTAACTTGTAAACCAAAGTCTAACCCCAAAACACTCCCGCATTTAATTAACACACTACAAACAAATTACAACAAAAATACCGGGAACAATTTGTTTTGTGGGAAAATTATTCATGCGTGAAATTAAAAACAATATTTTAAAATTTGCGGGGTTAGAAAAGTACAAACGTTTACATGTACGCAAATTAATTTTACGTTTACTTTCATTTTTCATTTTCCGGAAACGGTTTAACGCCTGCTTCATAATGTTACCTGCCTTATTGCAGTTTGGTTCGATCAGGTTAATTTGCCCTTTTCCTATTTATGTTAGGTGATGACTTGAATTCAATCCCTAATGTTGGGGCAATATGAGTAATATTTCTTGGTTACAAAAGGACAAAATGTCAAAACAGAATTATATCTACAACCTTACAAAAGCTTAATTACCACTGGGTCATCTTGGCAATTGCAGGTATTTCTTTCCCTCTGCAAAACGCAAAAGCGTTTATGTTTTCGATTATAGAGCTGACAGAAAAAGTTGATCTTACCTATTGAGTCCCATGGGATCTCAAAGATGTCTCAAAAACGTCAGATGACAAGTGGCGTATACTCGTTCAAGGTAACACGATTAAGTGTTTGACACCAAGTAAACAGAGAATTAATAAACAATCGCCTTATTCTGTGCTAAGAAATGGCCTCGGGGCGTTGCGCATTGGATAAAATCTTAAGAAGTTAAAATGTGATAAACAGGATCAACTGAGATAGTTTAGACTTGTTTGTCAGAGAAGAATGGCGCCCTATGAAAAGCAGATGCGTTTGATAACTCTTGTATGCTTTGTGTCGGTTTTAATGTGGAAACCAGTGCTTGGAAGTCAAAAAGGCTGCGCAAGTTACACGATCAACCACAATTATGGAGCAGACGGGCCAACCACTAGTAACTTGTCTTCAAACACAATTGGAGGTCCAGTTAGAGGCGAAACGGGAAGGCCAGGAAAAGCTGGACCAGCTGGGCCACCAGGACCGCCAGGTGTTGGAACCCAGGTAGAGCAAATTTTTCAACATCAACGTCTACGCATGTAGTTCTATGTCTGAAATGAACTGTGATCCTAAGCAATATCACTGCCAGGTTAAAATGTTTTTTTGTTTTCGACCTACCTAGAGGTGCGATTGTATCATAGAAATAGTTGGTTACAAACATGTTTGAAGATTCTGGCATGGCCACTTTCACTTTTTTGGCTCGGTACATGCATATGTCAGTCATTTACAGCTGCAGATGGACATCACTGACTCAAAAGAATACATCTTAAGTTTTTTACTTCTTGTTGCAGGGAGAAAAGGGTAACCAGGGGCAACCAGGTCAAGATTGTGACGTCACCGAGCTGCAAAAACTACGTCGTCAGGTCGAAGCATTAAATCGATTTTCAGGTAAAGCAAGGTATTAGTTGATGACCCATTCCATACAGTTACAAAATTACTTTGATTCAGTCAAGAACAAATGGACAAGAACAAGTTCGGGTTGTGCTTGCTACTTTAACCGAACCCGCACAGACTGCGCGTGCTGTGACCGGGGAGGATGTCAATGTGACGAAACTCAAAAACACAAGTGTGTCGCTTGTGGGGTTGGAAGCTTATGCGAAATTGGTAATCTTGCTTTGCCTGCGTAAATTAAATTGCAATGATTTGCTTGTTTTCAAATATCCATCGTCTGTTTGTAGACATCCCGAGAACGTGTGAAGATATCAGTCCTGGTCACTCTAGAACTTATCTCATTTCACCAAAGCCCGACCTTGTTCAGCCGTTCTACGTCTACTGTGACTTCAGGGGAGATCAACGTAAGTAAACAAAATGCGTTATAACTACGTTAATCACCAATATTATTCAGTCGATTTGGTCGTTGACTAGACACCTGAAAATAATTTGCTAGTTAACATGCAAGACAGGCGGGTTTTTAAAACGCATGGATTGTGGTTATAGATCCTCATGTATTTCCGTAACTGACTCGTTTAAACTGTTGTGTCCAGCGATCACCAAAGTCAGCCACGACACCCTTGCCGAAGTGGAGGTCACTTGTGATGCAGCGCTTTGCTACAAGCGTGACGTCACTTACAACGCAAACATGAACCAGATTGTAGCGCTGATCGACGCCTCATCTGCGTGTCAACAATTTATCAAGGTGGGTTGTGCGGTTGCTGCTTGTTGGTGGAATGTACAATTTTTATTGAAAAACATTCGAAAAACACACTTTTTTGTAAAAAACTGATTAAAGAACGTCTACAATAGTCTCACATGGCCATTTGTGATTTTTAATTTTTTGTCAGCAATTTCTTAGGTAAATATTTCTAAAATCTGTTGCCATTCAATGCATCAATAAATAAACATGCAATATCGTTTCAACATGCTACGTCATCATCCTAGCTATTCATTGTTAACCATGTCCAGCACACTCTGTAAAGTTATTGCATCTTCGACCCTGAGATTTAGGTTGCTTTGGCACGCTAAAGGTTTTGAATTTTGAAAAACATTTTTCGAATTTGATAAGCATGGTTTATTAGTCTATGTTGTACATTCCTACTTGTTGGTTTATTTTGTTTCACTCTGATGGAAAAATCCGGGCACATCTGTTTAATACTCTTGCACTGGACGTATGATAAATTACCAATTACGATTGGGTTTTTCATTTCAGTATCGTTGCATTGCAAGCGTATTGAATCACAATGGAAGTCCATACGGAGCGTGGGTGTCACGTGATGGTGACGTCATGAAGTACTGGGGAGGGGCCACTTCGAGACAAAATTATTATTGTGCTTGTGGGGATACAGGTAAACTTCTTGATAAGTTGTCGGGCCAAAAGGTAAAGGTCTCCGAAAACTGTTGCCTCGAAACTTGGTTGTTAAAGATCGTCACCAAATTAACTAATCGGGATGACCTACAGGAACTTGCGTTGACGCCAGCAAAAAGTGCAACTGCGACAAGAACAACGCACCAGAAACATCCGATGAGGGGTATATCACTGATAAAACCAAACTGCCAGTGACCAGGTTGATGTTTGGAGATGCAGGTGGTGCTGGGGAGGACGGATGGCACACACTTGGTAAACTTGAATGCATGGGAACAGGTGAGTAGGGGTTTCAAAATGAGTTTCTGTACACACAAGACTTAATTTTTAAACTAAACGTTTGTTAAAGTAATCACTTGTTTACTTAACATACTATAGCAGTTGACTACACACCGCTGTCAAAATTCCTCTTCAGGGACATGTAAAGGCCTTCTCCGATCAAAATTTGCTCATCCCACTTAAAACATATTTTTCGACGTTTTAACGATGCAATAGGCGCGTATTCATAAGGATCTGAGCAACGTAGCAACTGAAATAACGTAACAACTTTAAAACACAACAAAGTAAAGCGCGATAAAAGACATGTGCAATAAGGTGTGGCTCGATGAACAAGATATTGCAAAACTGAGTCAGCATGTAACCTGCTATTAGTTTAAATATTACAGTACCTGTTTTGCCTTTTAGCCTAAAAATCATGTGATCTGTGAACGGAAAGATGAACGAACATGGAAGCACGTTTGAATCTGTGTGAATATGTGATGTTGTACAGAATATATCAAAAACGCTATCATTGACTATTAACATGATTTGGTTGTTCAGCTTTTATTAGGTATCTTTGTGGGCTTGTCCATTGAACGAAGCGGTACTTAAACCAGCGTGTATAAACCATCTTGTAACAAAACTGAATGTTGAAAAGAGGAGTGCATTGGGAATCGACTAACATGTTTCATTCACTGAACCAAGCAATTTCTGGCACAGAGAGATTAATGTTGCACGGCAGCCCATGAGTGACAGGCAAATCAAGTTAAGCAAGCGTGGTGTTGGTCCAATTGGAAAGTCAAATAAGATGGTGCGTTGATGGTACCGACCATCAGCTGAACCTCGAAAGTTCTGTCGATTCAAACTCAACAACTTCCCCAGGATGTTGTAGAACAGAAAGTCAAAGAACAGTGCCAATGAAGGAAGGTCACATCTTGCAATGCGTAACTTCGCACAAACGTAGCTCAGATATAAAAGTGTCCAATGGAGAAGTAGGGGACACGCTTTGCTGTTGTGAAAAACAACGTTTCCAAAGCTAACCTCAGGTAATTTGCGGGCAGATACCGCGGTAAAACAATCGCACTTCTGTACGGTGACTGTGTTTATCGTAAGGTCTCAACCTTTGCGAGCGAAGGCAGAACCAGTGAACCATCCTGAAAACTGTGTTGTTTAGGGCTCGTATGTAGAAACTTGGATAGCACTTTAGGGGTGTTAGTGCAGAGGGAGCTATTTTTTCCAACCACTTCGTAAAGCATTCACGTAATCGTCATTCAATTGTAAAATCACCTACGCAATAAAAAACTTTTTGTCACAACGGAAAATTTTGCGTTATTGATCCGTGACCGACTGAATCCGCAACTTAGCTAAATCGAGAATAAGTTTCTGCATGCCGCTAAGCCGGCCTGGTAATCCTGGGATTAGCTAAGCCTCGCATCACGCCAAACCTTGGTACAAAGTAAGCCAGGTTTTGGTATTCGCTCCTATCTGTTCAAAACGTGGCAGTGGTATGCATAAAATCGGTTGTTTTTTAATCTTAAAAGTTAGTAAAGAAGGTTGGTCCAAACCACTATGAGTTTCACGGGGGTCTCAGGTGCCCCACAAACGTCGGATATCAAGTGACCTACAGAACGATCGGGTGTTTCGATTCCTAGTATACGGGCTGTCGCATAAACTAACAAATCGCTGAATTCTTTCGAAGGCAACTGTTTGTATTCATTTTTCCTTTAACAACATCTTACGAAGTTTAAATATAAAAATAACAGGAACTATAGACACAGGCTTGTTTGTCAGAAAAGTATGGCGCCCTATGAAAACCAGATGCGTTTGATAACTCTTGTATGCTTTGTGTCGGTTTTAATGTGGAAACCAGTTCTTGGAAGTCAAAAAGGCTGCGCAAGTTACACAATCAACCACAATTACGGAGCAGACGGGCCAACAACCAATAACTTGTCTTCAAACACAACTGGAGGTCCAGTTAGAGGCGAAACGGGAAGGCCAGGAAAAGCTGGACCAGCTGGACCACCAGGACCACAAGGCGTTGGCGTCAAGGTAGAGTAAACTTTTTAACATCAACGTCTATACAAATAATAAAAATGAACTGAGATGTGTTCTTGGTTATGTTTTTGCCTGGAAAAAATTCAAAACTTTCTAATTTTTTCTACCTCAAAACACAATTAACGTCATTTTGCAAATCCTTTATTTTGCAAAGAGAATCATTTTAAGACAAACTGAAGTTCCAAAACACTCACAGTGCCCATTTGTTATTTCATTTCGGGTTATGTTCAAAACTGTACAGGTGATGCTCGACTGATCACCAAGCGTTCTATGTCCCCAGTGGTCGCCCTTATACACGTGAAGTAGCAATATATTGTTCGCCAATGTTTATGCTTTGAAATTAGAATTTTGACCTTCCTGAGTTGTGGAACTCTCGCCGGTTACAGGGAGAACGCTTTGATGATTCTTGAGTCGCAACTTTTATTCTTTACTTATTGTAACGAGATAAGACTTTTCTCGAATACGAGAATTAATTTGTATTTGCTGAGCCGAGTGCCGAACATGAAAAACACCGATGCTCAGTTCCAAGTACTTGGTTTTGACTCAGCTCGGTCCATCCCTACTAAATGTGCCAGTGGATTGCAGTTGCACTTACTCAAAAAAAAAAACTCTTAAGTTCTTTACTTCTTGTTGCAGGGAGAAAAGGGTAACCAGGGGCAACCAGGACAAGATTGTGACGTAATGGAGCTGCAAAAATTACGTCACCAGGTCGAAGCATTGAATCGATTTTCAGGTAAAGTAAAAGTTGAGGCATGCGATGATAACCCATGCCATACAGTTACAAAATTACTTTGATTCAGTCAAGAACAAATGGACAAGAACAAGTTCGGGTTGTGCTTGCTACTTTAACCGAACCCGCACAGACTGCGCGTGCTGTGACCGGGGAGGATGTCAATGTTACGAAACTCAAAAACACAAGTGTGTCGCTTGTGGGGTTGAAAGCTTGTGCAAAAATGGTAAGTTTATTAGTTTGCAAAATATCTACATTCCAGCAAATGTCAAAAGAGACACAAAGGGCAAAACAATCATTCCAACTATTTTGTGCTAAATTTTTAGTTGGTAGATCCTCAGTTTATTTGTAGACATCCCGAGAACGTGTGAAGATATCAGTCCTGGTCACTCTGGAACTTACCTCATTTCACCAAAGCCCGACCTTGTTCAGCCGTTCTACGTCTACTGCGACTTCAGTGGAGATCAACGTGAGTAAACAAAATGGGTTAAAACCACGTTATTCACCATCAGTTATGTTCTTGACCACCTGAAAATAATCGGCCCCTTAACGTGCAAGGCAAGCGGGTTTAAAACAAAGTCTTATCAATGCGGACGAAATGAAATTTGAACATGTAAGAGGGTTTAATGTTACTGATTTGTTAAACTGTTGTGTACAGCGATCACCAAAGTCAGCCACGACACTCTTGCCGAATTGGAGGTCACGTGTGATGCGGCGCTTTGCTACAAGCGTGACGTCACATACAACGCAAACATGAACCAGATTGTAGCGCTGATCGACGCCTCATCTGAGTGCAAACAATTCATCAAGGTGGGTTGTGCGGTTGCTGCTTGTTGGTGGAATGTACAGTTTTTATTGAAAAAGATTCGAAAACAAACATTTTTGTAAAAACTCATTAAAGAACGTCTACAACAGTCTCACATGGCCATTTGTGTTTTTTATTTTTTGTCAGCAATTTTTAAGCCAAATATTTCTAAAATATGATGCCATTCAATGCATTAATGGGAAAAAATGCAATATCGTTTCAACATGATAAGTCATCCTCCAAACGTTCCAATGTCATCCATGTCCGGAAAATCCTGTAAAGTCGTAGCACCTTTGACCCTGAGATTTTGGTTGCCGTTACACGCTAAAGATATTTACGTATGACACAAAGATACTGATGAAACAAAATTTCACCAGGAGTACGCTGTGTTCGCTTTCGGGCCGAGTGTATAACCGCTGGTTCAATTTTTTCTCCGCTTTTGACGATCCTCAACAATTGCGGTTAAAAATCCGGGTACATCTGTTTAATCCCCTCGCACTGGAACTATGATAAATTACCAATTACGTTTGGATTTTTCATTTCAGTACCGTTGCATTGGAAGCGTATTGCTTTACAATGGAAGTCCATACGGAGCGTGGGTGTCACGTGATGGTGACGTCATGAAGTACTGGGGAGGGGCCACTTCGAGACAAAATTATTATTGTGCTTGTGGAGAGACAGGTAAACTTCTTGATAAGTTGTCAAGCCCAAAGATGAAGGTCTCCAAAAACTGTTGTCTCGAAACTTAATTGTCAAAGATCGTCACCAAATTAACTAATCGGGATGACTTACAGGAACTTGCGTTGACGCCAGCAAAAAGTGCAACTGCGACAAGAACAACGCACCAGAAACATCCGATGAGGGGTATATCATCGATAAAACCAAACTGCCAGTGACCAGGTTGATGTTTGGAGATGCAGGTGATGCTGGGGAGGCCGGATGGCACACACTTGGAAAACTTGAATGCATGAGAACAGGTGAGTAGGGGTTTCAAAATGAGCTTCTGTACACGCAAGACTTGTTTTCTACACTAGCTTTGTAAACGCTTGTTAAAGTAATGACTGGTTTACTTAATATACTACAGTTAACCGCTGTGTCAAAATTCCTCTTCAAGGACATAAAGGCCTACTCCAATCAAATTGTTGCTCGCCTAACTTAAAACGTGTTTCGTTTCCGACGTTTCATCGATTCAATCGGTGCGTCTTTATCAGTGAACTGACCTATTTGGTGACCGAAATAACGTAACACATTTAAACACAAAAAAGTAAAGCGCGATAAGAGACAAGTGCAAGAATGCGTGGCTACATAATAAAGATATAGCAAAACTGAGTGAGCATATAACCTGCTATTAGTTCAAATATTACAGCATCTGTTTTGCCTTTTAGCCTAAAATCATGTGATCTGTGAACGGAACGATGAACGAACATGGAAGCACGTTTGAATCTGTGTGAATATGTGATGTTGTACAGAATATATCAAAAACGCAATTATTGGCTATTAACATGATATGACTGTTGAGCTTTTATTAGGCATCTTTGTGGGCTTGTGCATTGAATGAAGTGGTACTTGTGTGGAATCTATGCAGGCTCTTCTGGTAGATATATTTTGCGCACCGACGTTTCGACGTTCTATACGGGTCGGAATGACCCGAGGAAGACGACCTGTATTTTCCAGAAGAGCCTGCATAAATATAATCAACAATGTTACTGCCAGAGAACTTGAGTATAGTAAATATTTGTAATGCAAACGTTTCGATAATAGTTGTTGTCTGTAACACTGATGATATTTTTACAAGTTCCCTGGCAGTTACGTTTTAATTTTGCAGAAAACTGGTACTCTAAATTTTGCGAAGTTGAAATGTTAAGAATGTAGCAGGTCACATCTTGCGATGACGATTTTGCACATAATCAGTTTACATAGAAAAATGGAGAATTACGGGAAATGCTTCGCGCTTTGAAAAATAACGACCGATTCTAAAGCTAACCTTCAGTATTGTTAGCAAGCAGATACCCCGATAAAAAGATCGCATTACATTTTACAGCGACTGAATTTATTGAAATTTCTCAACCAGAGCAAACAAAGGCAAAACATGTCAAAAATAGCGAGATACTATACAGTGCAATCAAAAAACCGGAAAAAGTAAGGATTGTCGTCGCTCAGCCGTGACGACACAGCCAATCAGCAGTGGCCACGAACATCTCCCTTATAAATAATCTCACTCGTAAAAAAACTTTCTTGAACTGCGGGTCGGCTTCACACCAATGGACTGCTTCCACGTCATCGATCGGTCACGTCATCTTGTGACGTCATCGGGCAGATCATCGTAGGAATGGGCGGGAAACATTTAAACGCACAATGATTGGTGCACACAGCCAAAGAAAAACTCCAAAGCTCGCGATATGATTGGCTGGCATGGTCACGTGGTCACCAAACTCCGCGACGTAGTTCGCCAGTCCGGTCACGTGATCCCACGCTTACAAGTCGTCGTTGCGCAGAATCTTGCGCGGCGGTTCTGTGACCGCATCACGTGACATGTGAACTCTAATGACATCATCAGTCGCCGCAACGCCGTCATTCACCCCTGGCGTGGGGCTCTGCAGGGGGGCAGGTCGTTTTCGGGGCCATTCGGGGTTTTCTGTGCCATGAGGGCTGTCACTGCCCTGGCTTTGTTGTGTTGAGAGGGGAGTGTTGAGTTCGACATCCTTGTGTGATTTGGCACTTGCGTTGATCCGCTCCTCGTTATTATCCACAAGTGATTTGGGAAGAATTGGTCCTTCCATGTTGTCCTGAAGTAATTAAGACAAATGTTTAACAAGGATACAGACAAAAAAGGGAAAATTAATACTCGAAAATTGATCATGCATGGAAATGTGCATTGGGTTTTAAACTTTTGCCTACATTTAAGACATTTTGAGAGTTGGTCATATTTTGTAGAATAACAATGGTCCGGAGACAATCTTAAATTTGGTTTAGGAATGTTAATTGATTCACCAGCGGCAGTGATAATTTTGAACAGAACAGCTAGCTGGTATAGTCTGCTGTACTAATGTGTGCATGAACTTACCTTTTGAATGCTTTGCGTTCGATCATTGCTTATTTCAAGATTTCTTCCAAGTTTCGGCAGGGGGTCATGGATTGGGTTGATCACTGGGGCGCTCTTGACAGCATCTGCATGTTGTTCTGGTGGGAATTCAAGCACTTTACGATTTCGGTGACCCGTTGGAATGTCTGGAACTGGTTTTGTGTTCACATTCGGTGACTGGGCAAGTTTCTTCTCATCAGAATCGATACTGAATGGGCCGTAGCTTGGTGCAATAAATAAACCAAAAGAAAGAAGCAAAACCTGTACAAAAAACAAAACTAATTTATAGAAAATTTTAAATAAGTATTTGAGCTTCATTTTGTTTTTAAAATAATTAGTCTTGACCAGTCATTCTGAACCAAGGAACGATTCAGGTTATTCAACTTTTCGCCTCCAAGAACAACTGCACAATAATTAAACATTAGACCAAGCACCAATAATTAGTTTCCACATATTAATGGTCTCAAAGTTGCAAAAAAATGATTGGAAGTAAATCAACATTATTGCTTTAATAGAAAAAAAAATACTCAAGCTAGTAAAAAAGGTCCAGCCTCTCAATAATATTTGATTACTTACCATAACACATGTAGTGGCTTGTGTGGTTTTGCTTGTGGTGTGTTTGACAAGCTCATGGACTTTTCGCAGCTGTTCAACCAAACTGTTGTTTTGCTGTTCAAGCTTCTTAACCTTTTGGGCAAGAGACTCATTAAGATTTGTGCACTGAGCGACTCGTGCTTCCAAACCTTCTATGTACGTCTTCTTCTTCTGTCTGCTTGCCAATGCAGATTTCTAAACACACAAATTTTGTAAACATCTTCTGTTCAAGTATTCAAGCTTGAAATAACTAGTGCTTACACAAGCAGCACCATTATCTAAAAGAATCTTTACAGATTTGATTATAAACTGCCATTGACAGAACACAAAGCGTCCAGAGATTGCTGAAGCTCAGATGGGGCAAAAATCTACATCCAAGGTGTTAAAGTTATGTTGTGGTCTGCTAATTTATCAGCAGTTAAAAAAGAGTAAGTGGTCAATGCAAGTAATGTCATTTTGTGAAACCTGAGCTGTGTACTACTTAATGACCGGCCAGTTACATTTAATCTAATACACATTACACATCTAGATGAAAAACAACTACCACAAACCTTGTTTCTGATTTTTCGTCGAACTTTCTTTAGCACTCTTTCTTCATATTTTGTCAAAGGCAGATCAGTGGGTATGGTAACACCTTCCTCTGAAAGAAGTCTTTTTTCTTCATCTGTAATGAAATAACAAACTTCACCACATACAGCATTAAAATGTCTTATTTTTTCTGCTTGCTTAGACTTCTGTGTCTAATTGGAAATTATGTGTAAGACATCTAATAACAAGCAACGGAAAACACAATTTGTAGAAAAATGTGCTATGCTCTTTGAAAACAAATATCGGCTTTATAGTGAGACAACATTACACTGAACAATTTTTTTTACCTGACAAGACTAGAGGTGTGAAGTTTGGCAATCCTGAAATTATGGTGGAATTTGAAGTTTTGCTCCGCACAGGAAGGTCCTGTATGCTTTCCTCACTTGAAGATCCAGCCAGGTCTGAATTGCGGTCACCATCGGTTGGGCGAATTTGAAACAGGCTGTTATCGTCAAAAATACCATCTCCTATATTGAACGCCACATCTTGGTTGGTGCTGTGTGATCCTGGGTTCATCTGGCTGACATTAGTAGGCAAGTTGGTAAAATCCATGTCGGAAAAATCAAACAAAAGGTCGGCATTGTCGATTGGTTGAGGAGGATTTATTACACTGGAAGGAACTGGTTGCAATTGGTCACTTGTTTTGGGAGAATGCTGGTCATATCTATCAGACTGTGGTGATCTAAATACAAAAAAATATATGTTTGGAACTAAAAAAACTTGGTGAAAACATTTCAGCACTAAAATAAGCATGGAAGCAAATTACACTTACCCAGAAACAGATGAAATTCCACTGTCACTCAATTCACATGGAGAGAGGCGGTCAATGTCAATTTCACATATTGTCGGAATATCTGTAGGGTTTGGTGAGTCTGCTTTGTTGCAAGCATAGGCATGATCAGATTGTATTGCCTGCATCTTCGTGGTAGTTTGTGGGCAGGGTGTTTCAACCTTTATAACAAGAAAAATATATTTACAGACAAAAACGTTATGCAACTGGTTGTGGCATAGGTTTAGATTTATTTCAGGCTATAAAAAAAACAGCTAAAAGGTCCATTGGGAAAATTGTCAAGCACAACATGCATGCTTATCTTTTTGTAGTTTAGTAATTACAAATATATTATTTCAAAAGTTCCTTTCTTGTACAAATGGACAGTATTTGAAAGGAAATAACAACCATGTGTTACAAAGACCACTAAAAATTAAATTGTAAGTTGTTAACAAACAGATTAAACTTTGTTGCCATCTTACCAAAGGCTTGTCAACAAAAATTCCACCCAATCCACCAGCACTTTCATTCAAAAACTGATCGATAAAGTCGAACTCGCCAACAGGTTTACCGAAAGAGTCTGGGTTGCTTTTGAAAAGATCATTTTCATCCATGAATCTGTTCATTTCGTCGTAATCCAAAGTGCCGAAGCAAGAATTCAAGTCTTCCAACTCCATTGCGTCCAAAAGTCGACTGATTTGTGTTATTTGCAGCAAAGTTTCTTCAAAACAAAACACCTGCAAAACGATTCAATGTCTCCAGCGCAACTGTATGAAAATTTAGTGACGTTGCCTTACATCGCGCGTAGTGAAAAAGGCAAATCATGTGACGAGCTCCAGCGAAGCACTTTTTACGTCACAGTGCGGGTGATGCAATCCACCGAGCCGTGAAAATCCCCGCCCGGTTGCGTGTGAGAAAATCGGGAAAATGTTGGCGACACCAATGTATGTTTTGTTTCTAAAAATAGCACTTTTTCCGGAACTAATTCTAAAATTAAAAAAGTGTACTTTTCCTGAACAGAAGTTAAACAAAATCCTCTTTTTTCGATCAACATTTGCAATTTATGCCTTTTTACAAAGTTCATCCATCGCAATACTTCAGGCGATTAAACTGGTTTGTTGTTTGATGTAAAATATTTGTAGTGCAGTTTTTTGACAAATTTTCATAGACAATGCAAATCACAAAACAAATATTAATTATTTGCTCGCCACGGTATTGCATTGTCTATTTTTATGGTAAAATCCCTTTGTACGTTTCGTATCAACAAAGGGAATTTACCGATCCGTAACTAAAACAAACTTTTAATGGTCTTGAACGAAAACCAAATGTCTTTGTTCTATTTTGACGTTAATTTAATAACAAGATTTTTTAAAAACATTGTTTTTTAGGCAATGAACAGTTAATTCGTTTTCAACAAAAATCTATCAACAGGTGGGCAGGTGGCCACAGAATTCGGTCGATATCATTTGTTGTTTACAGTTTCACACTTTATTTTGAGGCTCTATTTATTGAATGCGAAAGGACAGCCAGAATGGAGGACGGCGCTGACATTGAAATCTGTATAAACCAAGCATCTAGTATCCTAATCCAAGCACTAAGAGATCAAACTTCGACCCAGGATGAAATATTTTGCATTCTCATGCACTTGTCCCCATTTTTAGGCAAATTTCTTCCTTTTGACAGTGAACTTTCGCCCACGGGATCATTGGGAAGTCAATCTAGCATACGGAAGGGAAAAAATGAACAAGTGCTTGCTCAAAAATACCAAACCTTAGAAAATATTAGGTCACTGACATGGATGCTTGCTGACCACTACAACTCAAAGATTAAAGATCTATTTTCTAAAAGTATTAGGTTAGATACTGAACACCCAAGCATGTTAAACAGTGCCACAAAATCATTAATGACATTGTGCATACAGCGTATACAAGTTCTGATTGGGGATAAGCAGGCCGAGGAGAAATTTCGCTCTGCTGTGTCGTGGCACATGGATCATTTGAGGGAGCACAGATTGTCAACAAACTCAATCCCCTTGACTAACTTGGCACAGACTAAGGCAGATTTTTTATGTGTTTCTGCTGATGCGAAGTCATTGATCAAAGATATTGTTCCCAGTTTAATGTGTGGTAAAGTTTTCAAAGAAAAACAACAGGTTTTGGAATTTATCCAAGACACAGTTCTTGAAAAGCTTTCTAATGGATTGCTGTCTCTGTCCGACTCCATAGGGTCATTAAACAGTCCCGTGAATAAAGCAAAGTCAGCTGCAACTACAAATAAAAAACCTGAAGAGTTTTCCTCAGCAATAAACCCAGAAGAAACTCATTTTCCAACTCAATTGCTAGCTGACTTTGCTGAAGTTGTGGATATCTTCTTAATGTTGGAAGCATTTGTGAAGTCCGCTGATGTAGTACAGATACTCGATTACAGCACAGGGGGCAAAAACAAAAAAGGTGTCTTGAAACCCCATCCATTTAACTTGCCTGACCTAGTTCAGTCAAGTCACCATTTGTCACTGAATAAATTAAGTTCTAGTGCAAGAAGTTGGAACTGGCATGAGTGCATCAAAGACATTGTACCTCTTCTCTCAGCAGGAATTGCACAGTGTGTGCAGGAAGTTGCACAAACATCCCTTGAGGAAGCAAAGGAAAAATACAAAACCACACTTCAGCTAGAAACTGCAAACGCTGCATCTAAGAAATTACCAGGTACTGCACACCCTTTGGAGTCAATAAAATGTGTTGCCAATACATTGAAATGTGTCATTCACCTTTTACCCCTTGCCATTCTTGGTGGTCACAACAAGCATATGATCAAACTTCAGTCTGATTTTCTTGATACTGTCAATCAAAGCTTAAAAAATTTCAAGCAGTTTTTAACAACAGTTACTGATGATGTTCCCGAAAAAGCAAGTCCAGAAAATTTAACATCTGTTCTTGCAACTGCGTGTGATATTGTGTCTGTTATTCACTACTGTGGGGTCAAGATGCATCACGACAATCGTCTGCCATTTCATGGTGCCCTTCAGCTTTACAAATCACTTTGTAACCAAATGTTACAATTGCTTATTCAGTACCACAAATCTAAATTATGTACACAGATCCTGCATGAACCTGACAGCCACCACTGGTCTGACCTTCGTGCATTTTATGAAGGTGAGCGGTGCTCTTATGCAATTGAGATGTGGCATCTGTACATTTGTGATTTGACTGTGGATCTCAAATCAAAACTCCCAAGCTGTATGGTTAGAGAAATTCTTTGTGACATAGTCAGTGAATCATTAAGTGTTTTATCAGACAGATATAGCAACTGCAAACCATCACACAACCGTAGCAAGCAGATATGGCAAGATGTCCAAAGTAGTTTACTCTGCTTCTATAATGTTATGTGCGAAATTGTGGATACACCCACCAAGCTGTGTCCTGCTGCATCACATCAAGCGGAAAAGGGCAATGAAAACCTGATAAAAATACATACATCACTGTCAGATATGTTTGTTTGTGGGATTGTACTTGCCACACCAACAGAAGAATTGCATGATGTTTTAAGGCAAATGGACTCTGAAGACTTTGGAAAAATGAAGGCAATGGAATGGATGCCACACATAAACCCCACTATGTTCCCACCAGATTGGAATGGCACAATGTCATCCCTTACTGACAAAGCTGAAATTTTGATTTCTCTGAAACACATGGCAATGCACAAAGATGTGTGGATGGCCAATACACTGCATGCATTGACAACTAGAAGTTACTTCCTTGCATTAAATTTAGTCACTGGAAAAATATGTCTACCATCAGTGCCCTTGACAAAAGTTCAATCCAATGTGCTGGGAGCATTAACTACAAGTGATTACCTACCACAGATAATGATGGCAACTGTTCAAGCCACAACTGCATTTTCAAATGCAACATTTCTAAACCTTGAATTTTTAAATTGTGGCTTTGGTTCTACGCTTCAACCCTGGCAAGCCATCATAAAACAGACAGTTATGCCACTAATTTGTGATGCTTTGTCCTCAGTTCTTGGTTTTCTTTCCTCACATGCTTGGTCAGCTATGACACAGTCAGTAATTGATAAACTGCCTGCTAACTTCCGATCCATGATACCCAATGCTGACATAAACGACAAAGAAAGTCTAAAACACATCTCCCTTTGTCTTGTGCTCAAAGCTCTGAAGGCCATGGCATATTCCATACCATCCAACTTAATCCATTTTTTTGGGCAGGTTGACAACATTTTAAATGTTTCCTCTAGTCAAGTTCAATGTCATTCCTACTGGTGCCATATATTGCTCCATGCTTCTAGAGCTGCTCTTCTAAACTTTAAATATTGGAGCCAAACCCTTGGTATTGATGTCGAGTCATTACTTGGAGCTGACCTGCTTGATTTGTCAGGTTTGTTGGTCGGAATTAATCAGTTTCAGGAAATGATCAATGTCAAGTATACAGTGGCTGGAATCTGTGTCTCTGACGTGATCAACTCATTCCAACAAACTCTTGTTGATATTCTTGATCGAACAGCAGATTTGAATAATGAACATCACCAGCATAAAGTATCTGAGCATGACCTAACTGCAGATGAAATAGGATGCCTTCATTTTTTGTCTGAGGTTCTGTGCAAAAATACAAAGGACATCGCTGAACAGTGGAGCATCAAACATGTCCCTGTAAATTTTGTTGGTAAGTTTTGCTTTAATAGTTTAAAAATACAAACAAACACCAACTAGCCCAGTGGATCCCAACCTTTTTTAATGCGTTTCCTCGTTGCATATTTCGAAACTTCATTTCTACTGAGTTTGTAATTGCATTTCCTTGCATGCATATTCTTGATGGGCTTAAATTTGTTGGAGGTTCTGATGGAAATTCATGTGATCAATTTATTCCTTTATTTTTAGCCAACCCTGGCTTGGGATCTTATTTGGACCATGCGTCTATTGCTGATGTGACCCCAGATTGGGAGGAACTACTGATTCAGTGTTTTATGTCCGTCAACATAGATGTCATTAGGAATTTCATGAAGAACCGTGCAGACATGCAAGCCAACGCACATCTCACAGATCAAGAAAAAGACTGGGTGCAATTCATCAAACAAAGTTTTCTAAATACATCATATTCTGTGTAAAGATTTTTGTGTTCTCGATTTTTATCAAATTTTATTGTGTAGTTACAGATTCGATGATTATTGTTTATTTGAAGATTTGTGACATGGTATAGTTTCACATTGAATAATTTTATTATCTTGGGTTTTTTGCTGGAAGCAAATTTTCTGTTTTGTCATTTGTTATATTTCTTTAGTAAATTCAGAACACAATAATTGTCACAAAATGTCACATATTTGTTTTTTAATGTTTACTCACATTTAACTGTAAAAAATTCACTGTGTATGCAGTTTATTTTTTTTAAATTGTGTCAATTTTTTTTCTGCCCCATCCGCAAACTTTTTGTATTTTCGCTAGTGCTGTCAAAGAGTAAATATTTTTGAAGTAATTTTTTTGCATTGTGGGAATAGGTCAACAAGTAGATCAGGGTTCAACTTATATCCCAAATGTTCATACCTCTACTCTGGAATTTACTTACTTTTGTACCAACATTTTTTGGCAAAACCAAGTGAATCAATTTTATAATAACCCGACTTAACATTAAACGAATCAAATGATTTGACGCTGTCATCGATTTACGGTAAAGTAATTACGGTTAGATTTTGTAAAAAATATGTTACGTTTTGTAAAATATTGCAAAAACAAGGAGCCAAACCCGTTGATTTTTCGGAGGGAAACCACTTCGTGACTTGCAAAATATCACAGTGACGCACCGTTTTTCGTTTTCACGGTTGAATGACCCGAGGAAACTGTTGACAAAAACTTGATTAGTTAATTTGTTTTGTGGGAAGTCAAATAAAGGAAGGACAAGGGGTTCGTTTATTGATTGTTTGATGGAAATAGAGCGTAGGGTTCTGCCTCGAACACATTTGAAGCAACGACAACTGCAAAGGACTTGCTGGATAACAACAAATTATTACAACTTTTAGTTAGGCTTTGTAGTATTTTCTGTTGACAATGGAACAGTCACAGCAAAACCAAAGGCGTGGAATTCATGTCAACCAGGCAGAATTATTATGCAAGAATGGTTGTGGATTTTATGGCAACCCCCAATGGCAGGTAAAACTCTTGTTTGTATGCCTATTTGTGATTAATTTCAATCTATTTAGAGTTTGATATGCTTGGTGACACTGACACATAGCCAACAGCACCAAGAAAAAACTTAGTTTTTGCTATTTCCAAAAGATGATTTGCAATGGTTTATTATATAGGGTGCATAATGTACGTAGCTGAGTGGTTTAAGCACTTACCTTGTGCTTGCTAGGTTATTTTCCTAAATCTGTATTTTGTGTTTTCTGGAGCAAAAAAACTTAAATGGCTTTGGTACAACCCAGCAGAACCAAATGTCAACAACTTGCAAAATTAATTCACAAATTACCCCCAAACGATCAAATAAAAATTTAGCAGTGGAACTGCAACGTGCTTAATGTTGGACTCATTATGAGCAAAACCAGGTGTTGTATTCTTGATGGAGGACAAAAGTAAAACAAACAATTTTACATTATAGTGCTATCCTGGTCTTTACAAGATGATTTGATTAAGTTAGCAATAATTCATTAAAATCTCTACTTTTGAAGTTAGGAATGTGTGGTACCTGTATTTTTTTTTATTCTTAGGGCTACTGTTCAAAATGTTGGAGGGAAGTTTATCAACGGCAACAACAACTTCAACAACAGCAGCAAAACCAAATAGACGCTGATCATGAATATGCCAAAAAGCTCCAGGAGCAAGAAAATCAGGCTGTCAGGCAAGTTAGGAATACTTCTCCTGCTGTCAACAGTTCTCCAGTGCAAAGAAATTCTCCTCAACACCAAGCTGAGCAACCAACAACACCAGAATCTACTGGATTAGCAAGGTTAGGTTTGTTATTGCTTTTTGACAACCTGAAGCATGTGAAGTTTAAATGATTTGTAAAGCTAACAGTATGAGGATGAAGCAATGGGTAGACTTGGTTGTGATGTCACTTAAATTTAATTTCAGAAACTGTTTTTTACTTATGGTACCAGTAACTTTTTACCAAATTATTGAATTAGAACATTCATTGAAAATAAACCAAAAGAGTATTCCAATTAAATTTAATTAAGCCTTATGTGACCTTGAAACATGTTAACCAAATTTAGACAAAGTTTAACTAACTGTTAGGCAAACTACTATGTGATCTATTCTTTTTCTGCAGGACATTTTCTAAATTTGAGGAGAAACGAGGTCAGGCGAAAGGGTTTCGGAGTCGAACTTTAAAACATTTTTTTTCACCAACTCAAGAATCATCTGCATCTTCTTCTGCTTCATCTTTTTCTTCAAAATCTCCACTATCCTCAAAAGTTTCGCAGCATGAAAGTATGGGTTAAATTTTGTCGATAAAACATCAGACATTTCTGTTCTTGGAATATGGACTTTTCGAAGGATTATTTTTGCGTTTTACCGACTTGAAATTTGACATTTGCTAATCACAAAATTTTAATTCGCCACAACAAGTTGTTGTTTGCAGGTCTAATTGTTTTAACACAAACACAGGCTGTGAATACTTTTTTTTGGCAATGTTTAGAACATCGCCTTCCAGGTGGTTGGCCGACTGCTGGCAGACAAGCCAGTTTTGAAAGCAAACGAGCGCACTCTGATTTTATGGACTTCCTTAAAGCTTTTCGTGAGCCTCCAGCAAAAGATGTGTTGAAGCAATGCAAGCACTTCATGGATAGAATAGTAGAAAATGAGGTAACAACCTGCACGGCATTTTTGTTTGTGAGCTTATACTGCCAATGCTTTTTCTGCAGTTTGTTATGTACATTGTCTAGATTGTTATAGTTTCTTCAAGTTTCATTTTAACTATGTTCGGTTTTAATGTACCACAAAACTGTAGACAACTTGTGTCATTGCAGAAAAAAAATATTGTATTGACATGTGACATTCTGTTCTTCTCTATTGTGTATGCACTTTCCTGTTCTATTGTTAGGCTATCAGCTACCACAGTGTTAGAGCTGGGTATTTTTTTGTGCGAAGCTTGCACAAGTAGCGCCCTTGTCCAGAAAGGCATCAAATAAGTTGACATGACTGTTGTCTTGTAATTTACCAAGCAGGAAGCCACAATCGACGAGCAGTCAGTTATGATCCAAGATTTCTATCAAGCCATGAGTGACCGTCTTATTTCCCATCCTGTGTTTAAACAATACACAAATGAAGTTGAGCAAGAGGGAATAATGGATAACATCGAAAAGTTTCTTATGACTCGACTGTATCGAAATGTTTTCTGCAACGATCAAACTGACGATGAAATTGAAGACCTTAAAGTTCAGGTACAGAAAATATCACTTAGTAGTGTCTTTACTCCTACACCATCTAAATCAAATACTTATTGGCCCATGTTGACACATGTTGTGCAATTGGGGACAAACGTTTTACAGCTTGTCATATAAATCTTACTATTGTTCTCTTTTACTATTGACTTTAAATGCTTCTTACATGTAAAGTTATACTGACAGAGCAAAATATGCCTTTTGAAGTTGTTTTTTCTGTGGTTATGAACCTTCTTGTGAAATTCGAGACAAATTGTTATTGTGAAAAAACAACCAACAGCAACGTTTACTTCACAGACTCGCATTAGAAACCTTCACTGGATCACAGCAGCAATGCTGGATGCAAATATTGATGAAAACTGTCCAAGCGTCACCGAATATACTGACAAGGCCATAACAGGTTAACAGTAACATTGGTAAATGGTTCCAGTTTAACCCCCACTGTAAATCTGCTAAAAAGTTTGGGGGTAAATCGCAAAGAACTGTATGTAGTGGGTGTTACATACAGTTGTTAGTTGGTCAACTAGGGTGGGAAGATGTTCCGGGTCCTGTTTGCAATCTACATACAACACCTCATCCGGTTAAATGTGCACTATTCATCAAACGACTATGTAGGAAGTGAATACTATTACTAAAATGTGGTTTACAAAAATTGGGCTAAGTGGATGTATTTTTAACTTTGCAAGTGACTTACCTGCAACTAATTTTACCTGCTAAATGTGTTTCAAATGTGCAAGGCAAAATATACAGTAATATAGTGATAGACTGCTGTACATTGCATCCATGTGGATTTCCTTTACACATCGGGTGGTTGCATTTATGACTCATGTAGTGCTTCTAATTGTAGCAGTTGGCGGCTATTGTAAGTTCCTGCACTTTGCCCTTCTGTGGTTGGATTACGCCAAAGTGTCACTTGGTCACATGTTTGCCAAAGAAAATTTAGTTGTTTGCCAAAGAAATATATTGCAGCAATCAAGTGTGCTTCTCGGCCATAATTCTTCTGTTTCTGTTTTTGGGCCTTTTAGGTGTTTACTGCTATGTGGCAATAATTCATCTAAAAGATGATTACATTGGTCATATACATATATTTATGTGCAAACAGTTGTAATAATTAACATTTGACCTTGTTAGGGAGTTAGGGACAAAGGTAACTCAATCCTGTACCAGTAAATGTTTGTTATGAACCCAGTATAACTATTTTTCAGCGATTATTGAAATGGATTCAAAAAGAGCTCCTCAGGACAAACTTGCTTGCATTACACGATGCAGCAAAAATATATTTGAAGCAATAAAGCACACAAAGGTAGGGCTCTGTGATAATTGTAAAATTGTGCTTTTTGTCAGAAAATAGATGATAAAGTGCCACCAAACAGTGCTTCATTTCCTGTGTGTAGCAGAGCATAAAAAAATTCTTACATTTTGATGTTTTCCTACATAAAAACATAACTGCCAAACAGCTTGTATGTGGTGAATACATTGTCATGCAAACTGACTCATTTTAATTAAGCCACTTTCAACTTCATGTCTTGCGTTTGTGGAGAGTTCCGCTTCAGTATTGATTGGTGTTTGTGTGGGCAGCACAGCGACTAACTTATTGTTTTTTGCTCGCAGGCTGATGGTTCAGCTGCAAGTGCTGATGAGTTTTTACCTGCACTCATTTACATAATACTGAGGGCAAATCCACCACTGTTGAAGTCGAACATCCGATATGTGACGAGGTTTGCGAATCCTACGCGTGTCATGTCTGGAGAAGATGCCTATTACTTTACTAACCTGGTATGTGTTACAAAATTGTTAGTGAAAATAGAATTTGTAAAGTTTTATTGGAATAAAGCACACAAACGAAGGTAAATGTTAATCTGTTTGTGCATTTGAATCAAGTCTCTTTGAATTGGCAAAGTTTAAAATTTTATGCACACAAGGTTTAATGTTTTGACATTTCTCACAATATGCATTTAAATGGAAATGTTGAGGTTTGTGATACTTTTGGTATTAGTGCTCAGGGTTGGACAGTTTCTCAGTTCAAAAGCTTTCACCTTGTCTGTCATGTCACTGTAGATTTTGATTAGAATAAGAGTACGCAAGAAGGGAGTAAATTTACCCCATGGAAGTAAATATGTATCATTTGCCACTGAGTAAAAAAGAGAATTTTTGCCATCACTCAATTATCCAGGCTCCATGTTACATACCATTGTTTATCAACAACAGTTTACCAGTATATTATAACTAGTAACTACGTCTGCTCAATATCCATGTTTTTGGCACTCTCCAAATAATGGGGGTAATTTTATTTTTTAAAGCTGTTTAAGGGTAAATGAGAGGAAATGGTTTGAGAACCCCTGTCATAGAGGCACCGCATTGAAACCATCAAGTGGATTGTAAAACTAGAATAATACCTATCTTACTCACTGGTAATTTCAGTGCTGTGCCGTTTCTTTCATTGAAAACGCCGAGAACGGATTGAACGCATCCAGTCTCTCCCTCAGCCAAGAACAATTCGATGCCTATATGAATGGGGAAATCCCCTCCAACACACAGGAGGTTGATGGTCCGGAGAAGAAGATGTGCCCTGGTTTAAGACTCATGTACCAGAATCTTAATGACCTTGCTTCACTTCACGAAAGGTGATTTCATTGTGTTACCATCGGCGTTTCGCAGTAAGCCCTTTTACTCGTCGTCTTGTGTGCAGCTACATAGTTTTAGCCCGTTGTGCCCTTTACTGATTGAGCGCTGAGGTTTAAACGTTGAGTTGCTCTGTCTCTAGCTCCCTGGCGGTTTAAGTAATGATTTTTGCAATGCTTTATTCCAAAATTAACACATACACGCACATACAAACGTATCACCAACATTTCCTATTTTCCGTACAAATTGTTGTTTTAGAACCGACTGGTTAATCTGGCAAACAAGCGAAATACGTTTAATGGCCTCAAAATAACATGAATGGCATTGACATAATGAAGTCCTAAGATAATTAAACAACCCCCCACATGTGCCAGATGAGAGAATTGCTCTCAGCTTTGCGACTTCAAAAAGCAAAACAACCACATAAGTTTGTCCTCACAGGACCGACCGTCTGTTCGCGGAGGCGACGGAGATGCGACAAGGAATCGAGCGACATTCGGAGCGGATACAGTCGGAAGTTAACAAAGCTCTCATCCGCAAAATTCCCGATCTTGACTACCCGCTGTGCAGCGACGGATCAATGACTGACGGATCCTCTTCGTCTTCGTCTTACAATGACCACAGGGATATGGAGGCTTTTGCTGGTCCGCCCCAACTCAACCAGCATTCCGCGTTAGATGACGATATAACTTCAACCGAACACTTGCCCGCTCCGCTTCTACCAACTGTGGTCTCGCATGAGTAGGATTTAACCGCAAGGGGGCGCCAGGTGGAACTCTTATGGGAAATTTTCCCAGATACTGGAGAACAGTTAACTAGACACGTTTTGCTTCAAGGGAAAACGTGCTGGGCGTGCAGCCTAAGCAAAAAAGGAAATTTTGTATCCAGCAGAATAATTCAACAAGTTGGGATTCTCATGAAGTTGAAGTTGGGAATGGGAAGGTTGCTGTGCTATTATCTGAACAATTTTGCGACTTCAAAAACATCAGACGAAGTTTTTTCAATATGTTAGGTTATACCTCTCTCATTTAATGTATAGGCATCGCGAGTTTGCACTTCGGCCAAAAAATATTAAATCTCGATTTCAATGTGTTTAATTTCCTGAACAAAATTTCTAGGTTTTGTTTCGAGTTATTCCAACATAGCGATTATCCTACTTTTGTTTAAGCTTGTGTTCAATGAACTGCCTTTAAGGGCTTGGTGTTAATCACCAAGGGAAAATGGGGGTCTTTTCCACGGCGATTTGAATCGAATTTTGGACGGATTTATAATGGGGCATGTGTTTGCATGTGACCTAACAGATGTACAATGCTTCCGTGTACGATTAGAGTTGGAACCGAAAAGTGCTTAATCGACTTTCGAAGACTTTTTTTAGCGTTCGCCGCATGAAGGTGGTTCGTGAGCGCGCTTAAACGACCAAGTGGCGAGTGTGAATGTGTGTGCTTGTGCGCAGTGTTAGTTGTTTAACTATTTATGGTGCTTCTGTGTTGTTGATCGCCACCACAAGCACTTTGTCACCAGAGTATATATTGCATCGCTGTTTAGGTAGATTATACATCTAGTGCTTGTTGCTGCGTATTCGTGTTCCTTATATAATTTATCTGGGCGTTTGTTGAAGTGCTTGCTTTTTGTGTGGTAGAAAATGGGCGTTCGTCCTTCTACGTAGGTTTTCTATGCACAGACTCCACGTGTATCTGTCCTATTGATTCGAATTGCTTTTGGTACATCGAATATTTCAACCGTTGTTGATTGTCCTTGAAATAAATACGGGCGCTTCCCAATTTGTTTTCAGTGCAAGGCTTATGTTAGCACAGCAAGAACTGATGTGAAAGGGCAGCATTACTGGTTTCACCAAAGATTACTCAGGTATTAGGGTTTATTTTTTTTAAATTTCGTAATGGATAGGCCTGGCACACGTGCCACGTAAATTTTTTTGCCAAATTAAGATTTTATATTTGTTCATCTTCTAATTAAGTTTAGCCAAACTAAGCGACCTCTTTAATTTTTAACGTTAAGTGCGGTGCAGCTGCAGCTACGAGCTACAGAGAGCATGTGTAAACCAGATTTGACGGATTCAACGCAGAAACCTAAAGCAGTGACGTCATAGCAATGCACGCAATGCCATTAAAATTTTGACAAAACTTGTGCGAAAGGAGCCATGTCTCTGCAGCGAGTGCATCTCCAATAAAATTAAGGTAGGTTACCCCTAGAAAAATATCAAAGTTGTACCAAGTTGGGTTACTTGGCCTGTCCCTCAAATTTTGGGCTGGTCCAGCGCAAAAGATAAAAAATACTTACTCAGCATTACGAACGTGACGCAGCAGTTGTAATGCATTTGAAAAAGCTATTCTGTTTTTTAATTTGTATGGCAACAGGCATTATACTGCAGTGATGGTGAATGCCTGACGAATTAATAGCAAAAATGTCTTACAACCAAAAGTTTCAGAGAAGTTTGAAAAAGCTAACTGCTCAACTGGTTTTAACTTTAGCAGATTTTGATGAGGGGACAGAAAACCACGAATCATGCATGGAATTCTCTCTCTCCAATTTCTTACACCACAGGTTTTTGGAAGCGGACAGTCACAAACTCGAACGGCAGTTTAAAGCTCTCAGTGAAAAGTTTTTTATTCATTCACAGCCAGAAAAGGCTAAATCACTCGAGATTTTAGTAAAAACATTTCTGTCAAATGACATTTCTGAATTGAGTTTTTCCAAAAGCCAAGTGCATTATAGCTTACTTAGCATCATACTCAACCTCTCGAACAGTCCAATCAATGTGTCATACACCAAAACAAGACAAAAGTATGAAAAAGTTAAAAAAGAAACGATAAACTGGAATGCATATCTTCTAGAGGGGGAAGACAACCCCAAATTGTGGGGATGGGATGAATCCCCCCTTTCATCTGATGATGAAGACATATATTTTGGCGATAAACAAGCCCAGAATAAAGTATGCGTGAAAAATGAACCATTAGAGCCCCCAAAATCAATTAATTTTATTTCCGAAGAAGCAGAAGTTGATGTTAAACTTGTTGAAAGTTACTGGAAACACGAAACATCTGCTGTTATGCAGCTTGCCATTCACAGCAACATAAGTTCATTGCAAAGTCCACAGTTCAGTATAGATGACAGCTTGTGTTTGACGGAATGGCACCTAATGAGAGAGACTTTATGGCTTTTGTCGGGTAGGAGTGACCTTCATGTGTTTCCTGATGTTAATGGAAAGAGCACTGTTGCAGAAAATTTGCTGTTGACCCACCAGACAGAGAAAAGTGTGCAGCAAAGTCTAAAGCTTTTTAGTGATTGCGGAAATCAGATTTCTAAATTACGCAGTTTTGTGTTTTCCTCTAAATCTCGTGAATCACTCACATATGAGGCCTTTGCTGCTGCAACACTGGCATACTTGAAGTGGATTGAAACAGACCTGTTGGATATTGAAAAAAAGGTTGTCAAAATCGAAGCAACATTTTTGTTGCATGACCTACGGGAAGCACTGATACACCACCTTCAAATTTTAGATCTTGTCAGCAAAATATATGATTCATCTGTGGGTTGTGACAAAGATGGGGAAAAAACTGCAGTGCAAGCTTGTAGACTGGTTAATGTACTCTACTCCTCTTTACTAGATGAGTGGAACATGCATATGGTAAATGACTGTGATGAAATCAACAGTGTGGATGTGTTACTGTTTCTGTGGCTTGATTCCATACAACCTTATGTTGAAATTATTGATAACTGGGTTACCTGTGGTGAGCTAATAGACCCCAAGAAGGAGTTTATTTTGCAACGACTTTCCAATGTACCAAACTGTAAAGATGTCCGTTTTTGGAATCAGGCTGTATCGAAGGTGGTTGAAAATGACAAGCAGAAGTTACCATGGTTACATCCTCTTGTGGAGAAGATCATCACTGGTGGAAAGTCAATGGAAATAGTGAAAACGCTAATGATTCGGCCAGCTAATGATGGAAGGAAGTTTGGTAGCAGCCGTAAAAGTGAAAAACTTTATTTTAGATTCAAGCACAGATTTCAAACTTCGTTAGGCAACGATTCCAACTCAGTACACTCACCACCTCCTGGCAAGCGTCATGTGAAGGACAGGCGTGGGGACATTTTGCTTCAAGCAAACTTTAAGATACTATGTAAACAGCAGAAACCTGTGCATGACACAGACAATTTCCGTCAAGTCACAAAACTGTGCAGAAATTCAACACCATTGCCGGTGATGGTCCAGCGAACTCTTCATCCACTAGTTGAAACGCAGTGTGACTTCGCTTGCAAGGAACTGTTGGAAATCTTTAAGACACACTTTGGACTTTCCACTTCATTGGAAGTGTTTCACAATTTTCACTTAATGGGCTGGGGTGATGTTTTGCATGAGTTTTGTTTAAACCTTTTTGAAGATATTTCCACTTATGGTGGCATCAGTAGGGATCTTGTTGGTCTCAACATTTCATTGCAAGAAGCAGTGGCTCATAGGGAAGCAAGAGGTGTTGATGTTTTTGTTGCACTGAAGAGTGTTCCAAACAGTAAACCTCCATCTGAAAGATTTGTTGGTGACAAACCTGGCGCAGAAAGCAAAACAACCAAGCAGCTCATCAACTTAACAGACGATGTTTTGATTGAGTGTGAAGTTCAATGGCCTGTTGCACTGGTTTTGACACAGGAATGCGTGGCAATGTACCACAATATTTTCAGCTATCTTATGCAAATAAAGCGAGCAATTCACAGTGTCGAATCACTCAAGTTTGAGACACTACACCAAGTAAAAGCTAATCATGTAGCAACAGAAGGTGACATGCCGCCAGACAAGAAATGTCACAGACTTTTTATTCTTCGAGCGAAAATCCTACATTTGCTCAAGCACTGGCATAGCTTTATTATGATCAGCGTAATTCAGGCTGAAAAAGAAGTGTTTACTAAAAGACTAAATGCTGCTCACAATCTGAATCAGATTATTCTTGCACATGAGACTTTTTTGAAGAGAATCTGTTCCCTGTCCCTGTTGGAAAGGAGAAATCAAGCTGACAAACTTGTCCACGGAACCCTAATCAAAATCATGACCCAAGCGATCGGCTTTGGTATGATTTGGCAGCGTGGGGTCGAAAATATAAGTGACAAAACTTTGTTGAAAAGGGAATCTGATTTCAATGAATGCAGTGAATTTCTGGGTCGAATTTTAAAGTCGATTGCAAACAGAGGAGCAATGCCTGTATTGGATTCATTGGCATATGCTATTTTACCTGCTTAAATAGTGTGTTAAATTGGTTTTGTAGAAATAAAATGTTTATATTTTGTAAAATGCAGTGTTTTTGTTTTTTCAAGGTGTAAGTTAGACAGCTGGCTTGTTACTATATTTAATTCATGTTGCTGGACCAGTACAATGTAAAGTTGAAATCAGTTATTCTCTATCAAACTAATAACAATACTACAAAAATAAATTTATTTTGCACTACTACTTATGCTAAACTAATAAACAGACACTCAACTACAGTACACAAAAAGTAACTGTCATCCCTCCCCAGTTAATTGCATAATCTCTACATTAACTTCTACTTCATTTTCCCTTTTGAATTTGGATATTTCTTCTGCCAGTTTTTCACACTCCTCGGCACATTTGACTTGCACTTGATGGATAGACTGCTTAAGGTCCGCCCCAAATTCATCCAATGCTTTTACACCCAGTGTTGGATTTTCAATCTTGGTAAAGTCCCTCAATGCATTTTCATTTTTCTTAAACGAAGCAAGAAACTGACGTAAAGTTTCATCGCATTGCACTTCCTTCATATCGAACCACTTCTCCACCACCTCCTGCAAAGGAATGCAAATTCTTTGTTGCAACCCCTGTTCACATTCTGCATATGCATCAGTTACACCTTTAAGCAAACAATTCATGTAATAGGTTTGAACCCGCTGTTGTTTAGTGCAGTGTTCCAACTGTTCATGCATAACCTTTAGTTTGAGTTTGTTAAGATGCATAAAATAACTGTGAACTTTACACAGTGATGTGATTGCTGATTTTACTTCACTTTTACGTTGTATGGAAGATGGAAAAGTTTGAATGATCGATTGTGGATTAAATTTTCCATATTTCTCTGGTTTTTGGATGACTGCCCATGGTGCTGATGGGTGCAGAAGCGACACAGATAGCAAATCACTGCAACAACCTTCCAGCTCCTCTACACATGTTTCGGTTGTCTGCTTGATAGTTTTAAACGTTTGACTGTAAAGATATTTTTCTGCGAAATCCGCTGACGAACTTTTTTCATCTACAGGCAGATTGGCTTTTAGCAAAGTCTGGTAGGAAACTAACTGCTTGTAAAGCTTGGACAGGTTTAACTCAAGTTTCGCAACATATTGTAGGTTTATATGTTTTAAATTGCCATCACAAACATCAAGACAAGACACTGGAGTCCTTTTAGCAAACTTCCAACCACTTAGCTGTGGTACAGACAAGTTGTCAACATCATTTGCTATTGACTGTTTTGCCAAAGCACCTTTCAGCTTCTGCATTCTTTGGATATGTGTAACCAAAGCTTTTCTTGCGATAGGAACAGTTGGGCCAGAAGATTGATGAGCCAGCAAATCCCGAAAATCTCCCGTGAGTTCGATGAGTTCATTTTCAATCTGGTGCATTGTTGCAGCTCTTGAAGACAAAGCCTCAGAGAGCAACATACACTGTCTTTCCAGTTGGATTACCTGTGCTTTTAGCATGTAAACTCGTCGGACATCGTAACTCTCCTCAGCCTTTTCCTCTGTGAGCTGTTGAAACATCTTCTGCATGTTTTCCAATTCTGATTTCACTTTGGAAAGCTCATGTTCATTATCAAGTGCCATCACCTACACAGCTTCAGACCTAAATGGAAGAAACATAAACACAAAAAAGTTTTTCCATGACTGTAGGTGCATTTATGTCTGCAAATCAGTACAAAGAAGTAGACAATGCTCAAGAAAGTTTTTTTGTGTACTTCCTTGACACTATGAATATAAAGCAGAAGCCATAGCAATTAGGTTCAATAACAAAAAAGTAGTTGACAAAAATATTGTTCAGGCAATGAGCATTGAAACTCACAAACCAAAACCTCTGCAAAAACAAGTCCAGTCAGCACATCATGCTGTAAACTAATCAAAAGTTTTTGATAAGCTCCACAAAGATTATTTTACAGTCCACTTGTTCCACATGATGTTGGGCAATTCGTTTTAATGACTTTTGTGAGAATACCCTCCAGTTTCAAAAATATGTCAGACAGTCCACTTGAGACATCTAGTGTCTTGATGTGTTCCAAGACATTTAATGGAGCAGTATCGTGCACCACAGGAAACACATGTGTACGATGACAAAAATCCACAAACCGAACAAAAATGTCGAGCTGGAAACCTAAACAAATATTGAAAATAAAAGAATCTAATGATGCATTGTTTAAATACTAAGAAGACAAATGATTTTTGAAAAAATTGTTGTGAGCTTTAAAATCAGTACCAATAGCGCAGCCAGCCCAAAATTTTGAGGGGGGCAAGTCACCTCACCTAATAAAGGCATTACCTCTTTTGGCCCCTGACTATGTCCTTCAGTGCCTTGTTCAAGTAATATTGGAAACAAATAACTTCAAAAAAATGTTTTGAGCTTGGTAAATTAGCACTTAAATAGAGTAAAACTAAATATAGTTAGTCTGCAAGACAGTTGTCTAATACATTTGTTTAACTTACTTGGAAGGTGGCACAGATGCTGTGAAGTAGTTTGGCAATTCACTGTTTCCAAGACCTATCCTTTCTTCCTCAAGAACAGCAGTAAAGGTTTTGCGGAAACGCTGCTTAAAGTGGTCACCTCTTAAACGCTTTTTCTTCTTTGAAGGCTAAAAAGGCATTCTAAGTTAAAAAACGTTATTCCAAAATGTGAGTATTTTATGCACAAAACTCGCCCAAACAACTCCAAAGTCCGACCAATTGAGTGTTGTTAACTTCAATGTATAATATAAACTGTAAACAATGGCAAATCACCAGGTAAGTAAGTTTGTTTGTGGGACTGCATTACATGATCAATTAGAAAAAAGTAAAAGTAAAACTAAAACGTCAATTGGAAAAAAGTTTTGAAATGTTTATCTTTTGGTTGGACAATAATTCTGATTAGTTCAAATTTCTGCTACGTAGTTAGCAATTTGGCCTGAATGGAAATGAATTAGGCAATGCTATCTAAATGAAATCTTTAATATCGGCTAATTGCAATTTTTCATTTGAAGACAATGAAACTAGTGCGGAGACCAAACCTGTGTTTGCTGTTCAGCATCATCATCTTCATGGTCTGAAGGAATTCCAAACTTGGGACGTTTCTTTTTCGGTGCATCCAAATGTTCCAATGGATCTTCCTATTTATATGTGGTATGACAGGTGTAACACATGTAACCTTATTAGTAAATTGTTTTGCAGCAGATGAAGCTATGACACAATGGAGATTAGGTTTCAAATCTTTGTAATTTGTTAAGAAATTCAGGTATATTTGTCATTAAAATAAAGTCAAAGTTCCATTGATACTTTGTCTGACTAAGCAATCAAGGGGATAAAAACATCAGTGAGATTTGATTTTTTGGTTTATAGGCATGCAATATTTGGGTATGAATTTAGAAATGAAGCATGTCAAGCATAAATGTGTACAGAAAAAAAAAATTACTTGAAAGTTATCTTTTTCCAATGCTTCGAGTTGTTTGTTTAATCGCCTTTGTCGTGTTGCAACATCCAAAACTCTCCTCGAGTTTGCATCGTGAATTCGGGACGATTCCCTTCTTCCCGTTGTCGTGGAATCTATACCGGGAGGCATCGCCAAAAAATTCTGTCAAAAAAACGTTTAACGCCAAAGTTAACCGGACCTAACCAACCAACGCAATTCACATCGAAAATTTGGTGAACGCCACGCTCATTCGTTTAAAATGAAGTGGGGAAGCACCTCCTTAAAGTCGACGGAATATTAAATTTGAGAAAAAGGGGAGTAAGGGACCTGTAGAAATTTTCTCTAAAGGTTAGTTTAATTTAATCGATGTAAGTGACCTACAGACACAAATTTTAGCGCAGACGTGTCTTTATTTTTTGTGTTGAAATAAATCTTTTAGTTTTGTTGTGCTACTTAATTCTGTATTATGTTATCTCTTTTTAACAGCAGCTTGCGATGATAATAGATTTGAACTGATTTTGTTGTTGTAATAGTTGGTTTGTAATGTCATCAACACACAGTCGCTCCTTGACCTCGCTGTGGAAAGGAATTACGAATATTTGTCGTGGTTTTATGACACTACTAGCTTATGTACAGCTTGGACTTGAGAAACTGCAACACATCCAAGATGCCATCATGTACCCAATAAATGCTGTTAGTAGAGGAACTACAGCAGTTTCAACATTTACAAATTCCATCGTGTCCCTTTTGTACTCGATTATAACTCCTGTGGTCCTGATATTTGAGCAAATCTTTCATGCGTTTAGCGCCACTTTCAATGGTAGTATTGGGCTGTGTCAGGTGTTTACAAGCACCGTGTTCGACCTGGTGTATTCTTCTGTCTACTTCATATATCGCCTAGTTGTTCAGGCTGTGACCAGCCTCTATCTCGTGAGACAGCAAACAATACCAGTCGCACAATTTCCTGATGAAGGCCCCATAAATGAAAACTTGCACCAGGACTGACCTTGTTGCCAAGTTCTGACCCTTTGACTGCCCAAACTAATAAAAACACAGTGCACAAAACTTAAAATACACTTGTGCCAGAATATTTGGATTGGTTTATGTTGTGGGCTTTAATAAAGAAAAGTTTCACTAAAATGTTAAACAACATGTAAAATGTCAGTGTGAACAAATCAACTTTTTTGACTTAACAATTTACTTTTCTTAAACTGTGTCTAGCCATGTACACTGTAAACATTTAAATTGACTATATTTCACTTACATTTCACAAGTACGGTACCAGAATTGTTTCCAAAATCTTACATTGCGCAAAATAAATTCATACAATCATGTGTTTTGTCGCACAATAATCTAATTATTGATTTAATCATCACTTATGCCTTATACTGCCCTGGTTTCAGCAACATATTTCTTCATGTTTGACTGTTTGTATTGAAATGGGTTCTTAGAATGAATACTTTTTGTTTTGTATGTTGATTTTTAAACGTTTCTGATGCCTCGGACTCATTTGCATTGCAAAAGTATTGTTTCGTTCTGTAATTACATTATTAAGTACATAATGCAGTTTGAGGGTACTCTTCTGCTATAGATTATGTACATGAACATGTATTTCATTTGACTGTTATGTAATGGAAGAACTAGCAATTTTACATTTACAATTACCATGTATCAGGTAACTGTTCTGTAGATATAAAATGTTTTTTTACAAATATATATTTTTACATGTGATTTAAAGCTCGTAAATACATGTAAGTTTTTTTCTACATGTCATTTTTATGCAAACATTTCAGTAACATGGATACAATTTCATTATTACTGTTTTGGTCTACTGATGAAGTTTTGACTGTGCTTTGCATTTTGTTATTTTATTCCAGAAATTTGCGAATTACTTAAGACTGCAAAAGTTAACTTTGCTGTGGGTAGTAAATGTCAAAACCTTTGTACCATATCTGAATGGAATATTTGGGTGATGATGTTTTGGTGGAAATTCTCAATTATGTTCCTCTTAAAGACAGAGTTCTGTCAACACAACATGTAAACCAGAGTTTTCATGCAGCAACATTATATACAATGAAAAAGTAAGTGAAATTTTTCATGATGTGATTGCATTTATTTAGCTTTTTTTGAAAATAGTTGTTTATTAAGCTGCCTATCACTGACTTCCTTCAGTGGACCAAACCTAATCCTTTTATTGAAAGTTTTGAACATGAAAAACTACTGCAAACAAAACCGATGCATTTGCAAGGCAGCAAACTAAATTATAAACTCAACCCCAAGAGTTTTTGTTTGCCCACTAGAAAGTTCCATGAACCTTTACCAAGACAACATTTTGTTTTAGTTATTTATCATTTGAGAATGAATATTGGGTCAACGGTGCAAATTTCAAGGAAACTATCAACAAATGTCGGGTCAGATTAAAACATTTGAACCTCACCAACTGCTATTGGCTCAATTCAGAACATTTCCGTCCAATTTTCAGTTGCTCCAACTTAACTTCTCTTCAGTTAGTTGGCTGCACAACTATCACTGGAAAGTGTTTGCTAAAAATCTGCTCAGGTAATGATTTCGAAGTTTTCCAAGGGCGGCGCCCAATAATTCCATTTCATAGCATTTTGGTTTTATCAACAAATTCAACTTTGATAATAAGCATCTTTATTAAATACTTGTTACTGGTGCCTCCCAAGTTGAACCAACCTTTTCAAAGGAGCACATTGAAAAATGTACAAGGAAACTTACTGTGTTACTACCTTTGTTGAAATGTGCTTGGCAACTTAGTAAAATTTTATAGATGTTTTTAAAACCACTCTATTTTGTTTTCTTTGCTGATACACCCTTTTATTAATTTGTGCACCCTCCATTTAAGGTTTGGCATTGTTGACGGAACTGTCTTTAACTATAACTGAACAGTTGGTGAAACAAGTTGAATCCGAGCTTAGTAGAAGCAATACGGAAGTGAGACAAAATAACATTCTTTAACAAAAACATCAGTAAGCAATAAATATGCATATTTCATCAACAGGTCACTCCAAAAATGAGTGTTACAGCGATGCACCTGGAATTTATAACACCTAAAAATCCTTTGAGTTTGGAAACGTTTATAACCAGTTGAGTAGCTATTTCCACTTTTTAATCCTGTCCAAAATAGGTGCACAAGAGATCTGCATTCATTCAATCATGTCAAGGATTTTTTAAAAATTATCTCATAGTCTCGAAGAAATCAACCAGCAGTAAAACTCCAAAAATGTAATCCCATTCTCTTTGTTTCATTTTTAACCTATTTGTAAACAGGACTATATAGCATGTGTGCGGAGTTTTGGTATTAAATGAAACCATACAATGCATTTTTTAGATTTTCTTGGGAATTTTCTGTGTACAACCGAGTGTGGCATTGAATCATTTCAAATTCACACTCCTTCTACTTCTTTGCAGTTTTGGAATCTGGCTGAGTTGCTCCCAAAATTTACCAAGTTTTTAAATCAGGTAAATTAATTCGGAAAAAATAGGTCTAATGTTCAAATTATGAAGGTATGAAAAAATGCTGTCCAAAAATATTATTGGAACAACCTTAAAATCTCATTAAATCATTACCTTTTCAAGAAGCTGTGAAAAGGTAGGTGACGCAGGGTTTATTTTGACAAATCAAAAACTTAAAGGTAGTGTGCTAATTTTTATGCAGTTAAGTGTCATCTAGTCACTGAACCAAGTGTTAAGCACCAATCAAAGTTCAAAGTTCATGTAGTTTTGCTACTTTTTAGGCAAAATCAGTTTCTTTGCGAGGTGAAATCAAATTCGATGCCTTGCAATCCATTAATTTCACGTTGGATCACATTCACAAAAGTTTGTCAAAATTCATGAGCTTGTTTTGTTCACAATGCACCACTGTTATTCATCGATTAGGTAAGTCTTCTTTAGTCCAGTGTTTTGTACCGAAGTTCAGGTTTATGATGTCTTACGGATTTTGCAAAACACTGTTTTGCCGAAACAAAGTTTTTGCCAAAGTTTTTTAGTTTTTGTTCTTTTCAGCCATAAATATGCAAGGTCAACTGACAGAGTTGTCAATAGAATTCTTTTCCAACCAACCAAGAGTTAGGGAAATTTGTGGACTTCTCAATTTCCCAAATTTGACCTTCCTCTCTATCAAGGTCCGTCTTTGTGTTTGCAACATTCAAACAAATTAAAACAACACATTGTGTCTCAGAACTTCACTGAGGCTTGGCACCTGATGGAGAAAATTGAGGCACCAAATCTTCACACTTTGAAACTTCCAACTGCGGTGACTGGCAAGGATCCCAAGGTTGGGAACTATTGGTTTGTTTATTTCATTTTGCCGAAAATTAGTAACGCACATAATGCTGTTAATCTGCTAGCAATGTTAAAGTTTTGTTTTTTGTAATCAAGGTTGATAACCTACTTTTTTGCAACCTGTTACATTTTACTAATTTTTGGTGCAATGCTACCATTTTTTTTTGGTGTAGCTAGTGTCCTATGCACTTTATCAATCTGTTTAGGGTATTTTTTGAAGAACAACAGATTTAGGCATCTTACTGTTTTTAAAGATTTTAAATTAAAGGTAGTGTGTTGCATTTCTGAGTACTGCACAAATTAAAACATTTTTTCAGGAGGTTGAATGGATGAATTTTTTGAAGCGTTTTCCTTCACTGAGCAGTCTAAATTTATGTGGAAGGGAAATTCCAATTCATAAAATTGCCGAACTCAGCAGTGACGCCCGTTACAAGACACAGATGAAATCGTTGAGCATTACTCCATTTGGAGTTGCACCAAACATGAGTGACAGAAAAATTTCCAGTATTTTCTGCTGTTCCAACCTCACTGAAATTAAGCTGTGTGGTTTTCCCAATGTTGGCACCAAACAATCTGATATCATCAGTCAAGAGCTATCCGCCTTGTCGAATGTGACCACATTACGAATACTTTCTCTAAGTGGTTTCTCGTACCTTCAGGATTTCAGATTTTTTATCACAATTGCAAAGGTAATTTTTTAACATTAGAATGTGTGACACAATTAACAGGCCAGCTGCTTTATTTCAATTACATTTCTGTGTGGACATGAATCAGAAAAAAAACAGGCCATTGCAATGAAATGAATCATTCTGATGTTTTAACAATTCTGCTGTCATTCTCAAGAGTAATTATAGGAGCATAAAATGTTTTTGGTGAAACTTTGCGGCAGTAAGCACAGAAAAAACATATCAGGCCGGGAAATTCCATCAGCCACATGATAAGCATGATGTCATCCAAACAGTGAACAAGCACATTGTTTCGGTCTTGGGCCTGAATATGAGGGAATTTTTACAGCAGGTAGTAGAGCCTTGAACTGGAAATTTTAACTTAAGGTGGGGGCCGAAAAACACTTGAGATTGTTTGTAAATGTTCACATACCATAAATTTTATGACAGTCCAATGATCATAAATGAGGGTTTAAAAATTTTGCCTGGGCTTTTTTATCTAAGGAGACTTTTAATTTGCAACACTGTTGTGCAATTGTGCATTCTCTACTTTGCCTACTACTGAACATAAAAATATACATGTTATTTCCAAGCCTAATTTTGATTATTAATTAACATATTGTTATTTTAGAGTTGTAAAAATCTGCGCTGTTTAAATCTTAAAGACCTTGGTCCAAGTGGCTTGGCGAAATATCTTCGACATCTCAATAAAATGTTGTCAATTTTGCCTCAACTGCAACATTTGAGGTATGCAAATGAATAATTATCATAACCTAAATTCGGCATCAATAGTTGTCCTTTATTTCACACATAGAACATACTGAGTTTTAAAATCAACGCAACATTTATTAATTCAAGATATTATTTTGTTTTCTATGTAAAGCGTAGCCATAAAGCTACATTTACCAGCAAATTCAGGTTTTTACTGTGTGTCTTGGTATTTTATAAAAAGGTTGTTTTATTCTGACAGATTGGAACATCAGGCTTTTGATGTTACAACAAGTTTTGTATCAGCTTTAACAAACTGCTCCCAACTTCAAGAGTTCTGTTTGACATCTGCTCATGGAACAATTAATCAGGAGGTTTTCCCACTGCTTGCAAAACTTATTTGCAGTAATAAAGAGATCATTCGATTTGAAGCAATCATGGGGTCGTTTTCACAGACAGCTTGTGATAAGGTATCATATATGATTTGGAATTTATTTTGGACCATGTTATTTGTGATGATTGTTAGCAAGTACATGTGACTTTATGTGTAAAAATGGTAAAATGAATGACTGAGATGCCTTACTTTTAGAAATTTATTTGTTTTAGCTGTGGTTTGTTTTTTAAAACAGAACATAAAGCATTGCTAAAATTAGTAGAATATGATTTGCTCATCAAACCACAGTCACAAGCTTCAAAACCAAATATAAAAAGCAATCAATGATGTCCCAGTTGTATTGCTGGAGAGTTAGATTTGAAACATGAACCTAATGATGTATGCCTGCTGCCCTGTAGTTAAACCAAATTTGTTGTTTATTTACTTTTTATTTTTTGTTTTTTAGATGATAAAAGCATTAAAACCTGAACTACGCAAACGACCAGCACTTAGAGTTCTCTGTCACTACTTGTAAAGACCTGAAGTTTCCTAAATAAACTTTAAATCAACTTTCTAGTCTAAATATGCATTTTGTTGTTGTGATCTTTTGCGTTTTTTTTGTGACAGACAGTCATTAAACTGTTTGTTTTTTTCAGAACAGTAGGGCCTAGTAAAGATAACCAAAATAAATGTACAAATAAATGCTGGGTTTGTTTGAAACTAAACATGGCAAAACCCACTGAATCCACAATCGATTTTCCATTTTGTCATGATGTTGGAAAATATGAACGCATTACGAAGATCGGTCAGGGAACATTTGGGTGAGTTTTTTTTGCAAAATAGTTTGTTTAAAAATCCTTAATCATGAAGTGACGGGCATCCAGTGTCCAGCTGTTTATAGCATCTTAAGTGACCCAACTACTGATTCAACATAATTGGGGTAAACAGTTTACACTAATCACCTTAAGGCCATCAACGTCTGATGATGAATATGCTAATTTATTTTTACATGTTGTAAATAGAACTTTTCACCTAATTTTACCTGCAAAGTGCTTTAGTAAATGAAGGCTGGTCTCGATATTCGGTACATCATTGGTCCGGATTTGCATTCATAAGTAAATAGGATTTGTTTTCTATCGTAATGAAACATACCACAGTTTTTCTGTGTAACAAGATTGCAACTGGGCCAAGGAACCTGATTGTTTTTGTAATTCCATCTTGTTTGTTGTCTCCATGGATCATCATTTATTGAAAACTATCCTCCTAAGCATTTGTGCTGTAGGTTTTCTGACCGGTACACTTGGATAAAAAACAAACAAATAATACTGAAGTTACATTTTCCAGGGAGGTCTTCAAAGCTCGCGATAGAAAATCTGGTCGGTTGGTTGCATTAAAAAAAGTCATCATGGAAAATGAAAAAGAAGGGGTAAAAATATGTTCAAATTGTTTGCATTTATAAGCAAAGAAAAAAGTGAACTTAAATTTTGTGTGGGTATGTGGGTATCACTTAAAGGTTTTGAGCATAAAGCATACTGTGGTTTGTTTATGTTTTAATAGGTTAGGGTTGGCTTTGTGCTTTTGTTTTGGGTAGAAAAAATTCTTAGTATTGATTCATGTTTTTGTTTAGTTTCCCATCACAGCCCTTCGTGAGATTAAAATCCTGCAGCTGCTCAGACACGATAATGTTGTTGACCTTATTGAGATTTGCCGGACCAAGCCTACACAATACAACAGGTAAAATAAAAACTTAAAACAAAGCATCTGTTGACTTATTGTTCAAAAATAATCTTTGTGCAGTTAGTTGAGGTAAACTTTTTTATTCGGGCACAAATTGATTTTACTTTTTGTATGTATGTGTTTACCTTGTTTTCAGATGCAAGGGCTCCATTTATCTTGTATTTGAGTTTTGTGCCCATGATCTTGCTGGTTTGTTGAGCAACGCTGTGGTGAAGTTCACGCTAGGAGAGATCAAGAAGGTAATGTTACTGTGTTGCTAAATCAGTTGGACAACATAAGCTTGAAAAGTTAAACCTATTTGAGGCTTACAAAACTGGGATAGGCTACCTTAAAGGTCCTTAAAATCCAATGAACTTTTATAATGTTGTTTTTTATTTTTGCTCTGAATAACTTTCTGAAAAACTAATTGGTTGTCATGTCAATCATAACTAAGACATCCAATGGTGGTCTGATGCTGAGGTTAGAGATGGCTAGTTTTCTGATGCCTTGATTTAAACAAATCTAACTGTATAAAAGGAAAGTAGAGAATTTTCTCATTGTACCCTTAAACATTGTCTTACAAAGGAAAATAAAGCTCTAAATCACAGGTGATGCTTCAACTATTGGAAGGGTTGTTTTACATTCACCGCAACAAAATCCTGCACCGAGACATGAAAGCTGCAAATATTCTCATCACCAAGAATGGAGTGTTGAAGCTGGCTGACTTTGGCCTTGCAAGGTATTTATGATCGGTTATCGGTTTTTGAAGCTGTGTTGATGTCTCATTTATCCCATCAGAACAGTAAATATACACAAAAATACGCAAAAAAATGGATAACTGACAACCAACAAAGTGCAATTTTCCCACAATATTTTTTAACAAATTTTAGATCAACAAAAACCAGTCATCACAATTAAATGTGATTTTGCAGAGCATTTAGTTATGCCAAAACCGGACACGCCAACAGATACACAAATCGCGTGGTCACCCTTTGGTATCGACCCCCAGAACTGTTGCTTGGCGACAGGGACTATGGACCCCCAATTGACTTGTGGGGGGCAGGGTGCATTATGGCAGAGATGTGGACCCGCACTCCTGTTATGCAGGTGAGTGTTGAGTTGATTCATCATTTTAAATAATATTTTTTGGTGAAACTATTCAATGTTTTGTGTTTGTGCAGTGCATTGTGCCATGTGTGTTAGACTTTTCATGTATCTTTGACCTTCGGAACTTTATACTTTTTAGGGTCACACCGAACAACAACAACTGACCCTTATCAGCCAGCTGTGCGGCTCCATCACCCCGCAGGTTTGGCAGGATGTTGAAAAATACGAACTCTACCGTAAACTGGAACTCCCTCAAGGTCAAAAGCGCAAGGTCAAGGAACGATTGAAGGCTTATGTGAAGGACCAATACGCGTTGGACTTGATAGACAGATTGCTCAGCCTCGATCCAAAACACAGAATTGATTCTGATGAAGCTCTGAACCACGATTTCTTCTGGACCGAACCTCTGCCGTGTGATTTACTCAACATGCTTTCCCAACACAAAACGTCAATGTTCGAGTATCTAGCCCCGCCCAGAAAGCCCAGCAACGCTCATTCAACAGGACACCATCACCATCCGAGACACCAACCCGCTGGCACAGCGCGGCAACAACCAACAGATCCAGCGTACGACCGAATATTTTGAGATTTTTTCGTGTTTCGTGTTTTGAAATGTGCAACTGCTGTTTAACTGTTACTGGTTAGAGGAAGCCACTTTTGTTGTAAAGTTTACGTCTTAAACCGCTTTCAATTATTCGACAGTCAATCTGAACTCCATGGCTGTTAATGGCTGATGGTTATGGTGGGTTTACTTTTGTCAACGGTGAACAGATTTTGTTACCCACCATCACCAATTCTAAGCCAACTTTATGTAGTGAACCATCGTGGATACTTTCCAAAATCGTCAGAAGAATCAGTTTTATTTGGAACGTGAAGCTCTACTGCATGGTTTTGTTTTAGAGGTTGCAGATTGGTTATGTTAAAACTCTTGGAACGTTTTAAATTATTGGGACACAAAACCGGATTTGCTTCTTTTAATTTTGTTTTTGTCCGCCGAATTTGTGTTAGCCGTGAAATAAAACGTTGATATACGAACATTTGATGCAACATTTCACACTTGACTATAGATATCAACGAAACAGGTAGTACGAAAACTCAGTGGATTGGCAAAGACAATGTAACATTGACAGCAATATATCACTCTTTCACAAAGTCTGTGTTCTAAGGTTATAAGCTGCTGGACAGGCGAACGAAAATATTTGCGAAATCTTGAAAGACGGGCAAAAATTGTTTCCACCATTTCCAAGTTAATAAAATTATAGATTATGTTTGGCCGGGGAGGGAGTGTATATGTATATTCCCTTTCTGCCTTCCGTAAATTTACCCGTGCGTGGAAGTGGGTGTTTGTTCACATTTTTATCGAGTGAGCGTTTCTCCTATTAATAATTTCCGTCTAAATTGCGTCACATTTCGTAAGTGCGTCACGCTTTCATGCGTCATCAAAGTTTCGCTTGAGTAGACACGCCGTTAGGCCGCGAAACTTGAAAACAAAATCTCCGAGTCTTGCTTTTATTGTTCTTCTGTCAAAAAAAGGATACGTCGTTCTTTTAATTGTGCTGGCCATATAACAAAGGTACTGATTCTATATTAGTTAAATTACTGTGCAGTTTTAATAGTAAATGCTGTGTATGAAAACTTTTTATGTGTTTAATTTGTAATACTATCAGATTGACGGTATTGAAGCCTATCATTACTAATTAAACTATTTTTTGTCAGTTTTACTGGAAAAACAAAGATTTCGAGAAGAAGTTGAGGGCGACATAACATGCCAAGAATAAAATCTACTCACAAAGCCCCTCTTACACTTGTTGAGAGTTCAAACAATGGACAAGTGCATGAGTATGGGTCTCCCAAGTTGAGGAGCCTTCATCCATGCACTGCTAAAGTTGTCTCATGTAGTGAAAATGTAAAATGGGTAAGCTCTAAAATGTAATAGTATGCTCTTGTTGGACTACTGTCCTTGTGTAAGGGTGCTTTGTTATCCTACAACACAACTATTTTAAATTTAGTTTCAAAGCACAATGATCTGTATAATTTTGTAATGATCTGTATAATTTTTTTAGGTTTCTCCAGATTGTCAGCTAACAAAGCAACAATTCACAAACAAAAATGCCAAGGACACAACCAAAAATAGTACTGGTCACAAAAAAGAAAACAGCAAAAAAACAGTTCGATCTGACACTTTGGCAACTGGTTTGCATGCAATCCACATAGACAAAGGGGCAGCATCAAATCGCAAACCAAACTACAGGAGACTAGATTTTGTCCATGATGGCTCTCCTTGCTATAACAGTGATGACAATAAAGAAAATGTGGACCCGCAGGGAACAACACCTCCTGCTGTTAAGCGACGACCAAGAAAAAGAATTGAAGAAGCAACAAAACCCAGACAATATCTCAGCGCTACATCTAGTAGAGTCAATCGTATGTGACAATCAATGGTTTTATTTGACACAAGGGCATGTGAATGGTACACTGTCTTGAGCAATTTTGGGTGACATGCAGTGCCACATTTTGGTGGAAATCATCATAAACAGATACAAACTGGTAATGTAAACTTTACAAGGTGTGTTGGGGACCACCAGTCAGACCTTGTTTTAATTTTCAACTTACAAAGTGTTTAACAAACCAATTGTTTTCTTTTGTACATATTTTATCCATTGTTGCTGTTGTACTTTACAATATACAATCGCTTTTGCTGCTTCAGAGTCATTTTAACATCTCCTTAAAAACAGAAGTGATGGTATATTTAATGTGGGTGGAACATCACATGCAGATGATTCTAAGCTGTCTTGCCTCATTGCAATTCCACCAGCATTGTTGTCCACTTCTGGTTTATTCCATTGGGTTTTAAAATACTGCTCTTTTCATGCACAGTAGACGGGATTGAAATGCAAACAAAAGGCTTTCGGCAGTTCTTTATTTAGGATTTGTGAAAGAAATCAGTTTCGTGATTCTTCACAATGCAAAGATGTCTATTTGATTAACATGACTGACTTATGCAAACCATCTCTGTATGTTGAATACAGGCATAAGCAAACCATAGTCACTTGCGTTATCTTAAGCAAGAAACTTAAGCCGCACTGGTTACCGCTGACTCCAGCATGTGGAATAAAACATGTTGAAAATTAATTGCCAAAAAATTGGTGAAAACCACTTTCTGATGTCACAACAATTTCATCTACCTAACATTGTTCGCCTCAGTTTGAAACTCAATAACACGAAACTTTATTCACATAGTCAAACAGGCAGAGCAGCAGAAAAACGAAAGATTAACCAAACACTGGCAGCTGGAAGTGTGAAGTTGTTGGTTGCAGGCAAGTTGTTTCCACTTAAAAATTCAGAATGCAAAAGCTCTCCAAAGCCTTCTTCAATAAAAAGGTAGATTGTCAGTAGTAGGTAAAACAGCCGATTGTCTATCACCTGTAAACATCTCAAAGTATTTTGGACAAGTTATAAAACATAAAAATACTTGGGTATGGGGATTGCGTCAAATGCGGAACAATAATCGCACATTGAACATTGTGTTGGAATTCTCTGACACTCTGGCCTGTGTTGCCTGGTGAAAACTTCAATATTCATTCAAACACCAACAGTTCCAGGTCTTTTTGACTTGCAAATGTTGCTCAACTACTGTTGTTTACATTCCTGTGGGGTTTCCTTGGGTTTTGGATCTTTCTGCAAGCGTAAACACAGTGTTTAAGGTGTTTTATCTTTTACTTTTCCTATGTCACCAATTTGTACTTCATAGTCTAACTGCCTGACCCCGCCATAAAACAATCAATCATTTTTTTTTGGGCCACATAGTGACATGATGAACAGTTCAGATTTAGGCAACCCAACATCACTGTTACATTTTCTTCATACTTACCTCCGGGTCATAATCTGAATCATTGACGGAGTCGGAATCGTCGCCGGAGCCAGCCATGTTAAACTGAAAAAAAAAACAGAACAAATAGCTTTTAGTAACATGTACAAGTGGAATCCACCAGTTTGAAGTCTGCATTAAAAGCGTCTTTGGTGTGAGTTTAAGACACAAAAATAGTCAACAGTTTTCCGTTGGATAACCTGTCCATAGAAGTCAACATTACTAAAAATTGTAAATTGTTTTTGTGGCTTAAAAGAATATTTTTTGATAACATTCTAAATGGGTAAAACATAGAGAATGAGCTTAATAAGACTAGGGATGCATAAGATCATCAATAAATGGTTGATAAATTAGGCATGCTTTATTCAAAAAATTTTGTGATGAACCACAAAAATGCATGTGTGATATGTTTGACAATACAACACTTACAAAATATGTCAGTTTTCTTTATTATCTGAGCTAGTACATATTCTTGATTTTATTTAAATCTCACCGCAGCATCTTCATCTTCTTCTTCCTCCTCTTCTTCATAATCTTCATCATCATTTGCTTCCCCAGTAAAGTAGAGGACAGCTCTCGGCACAATGCGATCACGCAGCAAATGACCAATCTCAAAATCGCTTGCCAGTAACGCTTCAGTGTCAGGATCCTGTTTTTTAAATGGGTTGTTTAACCTTTGGCTAACTAAGTTTTTGATTTAGGAAATGTGTTCATGTGTAAAGCATTATGAATGCCAAAGTCAGTATTTGTGTGTGAAATATTTTCTGTTTCGACAAACGATGTTGTCAGTATCAGCAAAGTTTTCATTTTTGGAATTGAAAAATGTTTTAAACTTAGGTTGTATCTTTCTTCTAAAACCGTGATTGGTGCACAAAAGATAATTATTTTCAAACAAAGAATACTTGTTCTAAACTTACCATTTCAACGTCATCCTCTGGAACTGCAACAAAAAAAAAGCTTTAACAACTGATGTTACAATGTGCAGTAACACATTTAGGCACTAAATAAGTTGTGGGTGACTGTCAGGTACATGTCATATTTTGGATGAGTTAAGCAGAGTACTCATATCACTGGGTTTGTGCTAATTTAAATCTTAAGACTGAAAAAGTGCATGTTACCATCAGGAGGTGAGAAGAAGTTGAAGAAAGAATCGTTTGGAACTTGTTTTGTGACTGTCCGAACTGTTCCCCGACCCTTGTGTTTTTGTTTCTTCTTGATTGTTTTCACAGTAACATTCTTTCCTTTCACCCAGTCAATTTTGCAGCTGAAACAAAGCAGTAAAACCGTTTTGCTCCTACAGCTACTTTAGTTGAATTGTTTTTTTTTCACTACTTTCATTGAAAATTTAACAAGCTAAATAGTATTAAATCTGAAGTGCAGAGTTTTAGTTTTATATGGTCCCACAGCTCACAAATGGTAAACTAGTGGATGGAATTTGTTGTGACTTTGCAATGCTTAGGTAAGTAAACCACTGCTAAAAATTCACATGTGTTGCTTACAGATTTATTTCTTAGACAGTTTCGGTTTTGTTCCAAGCTAATAATTGCACACTGCATGCATGCTACGAACAAACAGCTGTTGGATAAACAACGTGGCTGTCTGAGAGTGTGACATGCCTCAAATGTAGAAGGTTGTCAGCAAAAGAGCGGGCAATAAACTAGTAATTACTGGACATTACAGTAAGTGGAAAACTATTTGGGAAGCTCTGATTAAAACCAAACCAGACAGCCATAATTAAATGACAAAAATATAGTAAGACATGTACCACTGTAATAAAAACAACAACCAACAAAAAATGCCATGACTCAGACAGAAATGCTTGTAGTTTATGTAAATTGTATACAACTCATGATGATAACAAAGCTTATGTATTCTATAGTCGCAAATGTACCAACCAATAACATTTACACAGAAATGGAAAAATCCCACAGTTACCAACATTACACTCGCAGCCGTAGATATAAAGTCCCTCTATTATGTCCCCAGTGTATCAGTTGTCAGTTTGCACATTGGCAGATGACTCCTTAATAAACCCAACCACTAATGACATTTCCTATACCATGTCAAGCATGCTTTGTATGCTGACACATTAAATATATTCATTAGAAAATAAATTGAAACTTTATTTCATGTGGTATTTAAGGGTTTGTTTAATAGATGTGGTACAATATAATTTATTTGGTTAGCTGCAACTTCCCAACATATTATTTTTATAAACACAAACATGAACTTTACATGTACTGGTTACCTTGGACTAACATTTATAGCTTTTTACCTTACTGCTGTTGTAAACAGTTGAACAAACTGTGTTTTTTAAATGGCATAAACAGGAAGAAGCTTTCATTAACTAGTGAAAGAAATTTGCAGTGAAAAAAACGTTTGCCCTGTACAAAAGTTTTTGCTTACCCTGTACAACTGACGATTTCAGGACCTTCGAATGAGAATGGTTCTTTTTCATCAGGCTGGGATTGGAGTTTGTAGTATTTTGTCAAAATATTATTTGAAAAATATGGATTGCTGTCAAATACGAATTCCAGAGTAAAGCCCTGCAAAGAATTATGAAAGTTGATGAATACAAAACAAGATCAGAAAATCTGCTAAATAAACACAAAAACATGTACATAAAAAATTGTTTAAAACTATTTGGTTTTTTGGGTGAACTGCAACTGCTGCACTGAGATACAGAATCTCACCATTGGTTCATTTGGTTTTGAAAAAATAACTCTGATGTCGAGAAGTTTTAACAAAATCGCTTCATCGTGTTCTTGGACCATATCTTGCAGAAGAGAAACGTTTTTGAAAATCGTCAACCAAAATTCTGGAATTCCCTTCGCAGGTTCTGTCGAGAAAACATAAATTAAATAGCTATGGAGACAGAAATATATTTTTGAAAAAATATACATGAATTGTTTTTGTGGTCAATAAATTGGGAAGTTTTTTTAAGTTGATAAGCGTCAGTGTCAACAACACAGCACTTTGAACCTCGGCTTTGTGCTTATTGCGTGTAGCTGCCCCCAAGTTTTGAACTTTTTTTAGCTACTTAGGAAACAAACAGAATTTACCGCTCTCACTTTCTCCCTCCAACTTCACTTTGTCTTGGACATTGTCCTGAAGAAATAAAAGAAACACAGAAAAGCATTAATTAGTTGCAGACGAAAAAAGTTGTTTATTTAATAGTTTTTTTACACATGTTGGATTGCAACACATAAATTAATAAACCAAAATTTCAAAACAGCTGTTTTTCTTTAAACACTCACTAAATCTACACAGATTATACTGGGCAACTAAAAATGTTCTGCCCCTCATATTATTTTTTTATGTTTTTAATATAAATGACATAAACTTACTGTTGTCTAAGAATCAAAAAACTAAAACAGAACAGTAAATCTGCATTTAATCAGCATGTAAATAAAGTCACACTTTTGTAAACTTTTGTCCATTGTGTTTAAGTATAAGGTCGTGTATTAGCCATTGTGCTGTGAATCAGTTGACAAATTGCTGATTTATGACCGAGACATGAGGAAGTTTAAACTACCGCCAACTAACATGGGAGAGGGTAATTTTAACTTGATCTCAACACCGAGTCTGTGAAAGGTTTTCTGAAGTCTATCTCATGACATGCAAAAATATTTTTCTACATACAAATTCCCAGTCATTTTTTATTCTTTATTTCCGCTTGTTACACATAACCTCTTTTGTTTTACCACAATCCAACCATCAAGCAGTGGTAAATAGTTTGTTATCCTACTATTATAAATATTATTTCCATTATTTTCTATTTTCATTGTATTCTTGATTATTTATGTTGTGGCAAAAATAATCTGAGGCCTAAAAAGATCGAGAAACACTAATTTTTAAAATTTTCTTGGTTTGCAAATGAAATAGCAGTATATACTATTAGTTTTTTTATTATGCAACGCAAAAAAAAACCCTGACAGTGGAGTAACTAGGACATCTCAGGAAATATATTTTTATCCAAAATTTAACATAAGCTGGTATAAAGCTTATACACCTCTGCTTTCCTCCAAAATTTTTAATCAGACAAATCTGTTTGCGTGTACACAAAAGTACAACTGGCCATTTAAAAGCAAAATCATGTATGTTCTACAATTTACCAAAAAAAACAGTTCAACTGATGGGTTGCCCCAAATTTTTTGATACAAAACATGATCAACAGCCATATTGACACCTGGATATTAAAAGATTCAAAGGAACCTTGTAAATACGTACAGATAGTTCATTAACCTCATCAGTTGCCCCTTCTTTCTTCTCAGTTCCCTCTTCTTCGTCTTCATCACTCACCCATTCGCACTCGTTGTCGGCTGGCTCATAAATGCCATTCACAATTTGCTGACGCTGTAAATTAACATTGATTCTTAATTACAAAATGATTATATTACACAAATGTTTTTTTCTTAAAATCCAAATATGAGGCTGTGCTAAAGTGATGGAACATGATTTTTGCTAAAAGTAAAGTTGACAATTACAATCGCTACCAATTCGTTTATGCCAAATAAATTAGTTTGCTATTATATTTTATTAAGTGAACTTATTCCAAAATGAGATCTTTTTGGCTGACAACTTTGGAAACAGGTTACAACTGCCAACCCAATTTTACCAATAAAACAACAAGAGTTATTTAATATTAATGACAAATGATAACAAAGTTATTTAGTTCTAATGATGCAAATTCCAATTTTTTTCTAATCAATTTTCATGTTTACCTTTTTTGTTTGGAAAAGCTTTTTACGAAAACAATTTCTTTAAATTTTACACACAAGTAGTGGCTTGTATATTTCTATTGAGAATTTCTTTAAAGTTTAGTAACATTTTTACCTTTTCAAATAGTGGTTTGTATAAATCCCCATACTTTCGCTCCAACTCATGAACTTCTTCGTAAAACTTTGCTTCTACTTTAGTTGATTCAACCTGGAGGTTTTTCAACGCATGCACTCTACGCTTGATCACTTTTGGGAGACTGGAAATAAAAATGATCATCTTAGCACAAAACAAGGGTAAGAGTTTGTTGGCAAAAAGGAAATTTAATTGTCAAGCTGACAAAGTTAATAGTAAGGTGCTTGCACCCAAATAATTGCAAAATATATAGCAAAAAGTATAATCCAGCTATCACATACTTGCACAAAAGCAAAACTTGTTCAGTTTGCATTAATAGTTTATTGTTTGGCTCTTGCTAAACTGCATCACAAACCTATCAATATATCCGGTGGGGGATCCAACTATGCTGTCCAATCGCTGCTGTAGCGCCGCCAGTACTTGTGGATTTTGCATCATTTCTGATGTTATTTGACTTGCTAAAAAATTAAAAACTTTCCTAAATGCACTTTATTTTTTGCATTTGCATTAATATTATTGTTATGATTATAACTTTTATGACAGTTAAAAACCGTAGCTGGAATTTAGTTTGAGTCAAAGTTATATAAACACAGTAAAAAAATCATGTTTTGAAAATATGAAAACACAAACGCCTCTTGTTTGTCACAATGTATAATAACCTGGAAATGCAACTAATGAAGAAACTTAACCATCTGCCACTTTGAAAGCAGTAGTTTACATTTCATGTGCATGAGCACAGTATAAGTTTACTTGCATGCATCAGTAGCTTTAAATATTAAACTCAACAAACAATTGCATGCAGCACCAACAACTTTGCATACCAGAGGGCAATGCGGGGACAACATCTTCAGTTGCTTCCCCCTTTTCTTCAGTTTCCTCTTTAGCCACAGTTTCTTGCATATCAGCGTCTCCAACACCCGCCATACTTTTAAAGATTTTTTTGTACTGAGATGGAATATAAATTTGTGTAACACTGCAATTCACCCAAGTACAAGCAATCTAAAAAAAAACTTTCATGTGAAATTGATATTTTCCAGCCGATCAGTTAAAGAAGAAATAACAATTAAACATGTAAAATTGCAATTTTCAGCAATTGGGCACATTTACAAAGAAATAGTAAAATACTTTTGGGCACATTTTATCACTTTCTTCCAAAATAATGTGTTGTTTCTGGAAAATATAGATTTGCTGCTTTACCGGCAAATAATTTTTGCAAAATATACCAGTAGGCTATTGATAAAAACGCTTTGATACTGAACTACTATGAAATTTTAAGATGTTAGCAAAAGACAAAACGATCTGCAGTTTTAAATGCAAAAATACAAATGAGGCAGTAGTTCGTAACGGACTGACAAAAACAAACTTTTAAATCTATCCAAAATAACGAAAAACCTAATGTCTAGTTTAAAAGTCTATTTACGTGTTAACATCTCCTTTTTCTGTAAACAGCTATCACTCAAAGATTGGGTTGTCAACTTTATTTTAACCCACATGTGCCAATTCCGCGGAGAATTGCAAGCAAAATCCAATGAGAGAACAAATTTTAAAACTCCCCAGTTTTTTTTCGTGAAGTACAAAGTTTTTCCGACATTTAACTTTTAAGCGTGGTAACAACGCAACCCCCAAAAATGATTTTGGGTTTAGCGTATTAAATTTATAATCTTGCGTATTTCGAAAAAATTTGACTTTTTGAACAAAGCATTACAAACTTCGTGTAATTATAATGACGATGCAGTGTTTGTTAGAATTTGAATTTAGTTTTAGTCCTTTGTTTACCTGTCACAACAAATAAAATTAACGCTTTTCTTGCCTATTGCGCAATCTATTGACAAAAAAAGGGATTTTCCCTGTTGGTAAAGAAACGTTTCGCTTTCGCCGAACAGATAAAATGCCAGTAAGTGAGCTCCACGTTACAGATATTTAATGGTAAAACTCTCGTCGTTAAATCTCATCCGCAATAAAAATGCAAGAGTGGTAGTAAACCGTGATCATTTAAGTAGAATGCGTTTTACTTGCTGTGCCAGCATTTTGATTTAAAACTCTAAAATTCAACGAAAGTTGTGTTTTATTACGCATTTATGGATGTCATTTTTGTCTAAGGTTTTGGACAAAATATTTCAACTCTCTATAGTTTAATTTATTTATGTTCCCTGGTAAACATGGCAGAACACAAGCAATCTATGTCCGGCTTAAAGAAACAGAAGGTTAGAGCTCCTGCTCGAAAACCACAAAGAAAACGGTTAAGTGAAAGTGAAGACGATGGAACATGTGTGGTATGTGCGCATCGCATCGAAACCTTTGCTGTGGGTTTTTGTGACCATTACATCTGCATTAAGTGCTCCATGAAAATGAGACTTTTGTGTGAAGAGAAGTTTTGTCCTGTGTGCCGCAAAGATCTGCTAAAGGTAATCTTTACAAGAGAAAAGAAAAGCTTTCAAGAACTCAACAAGGCGAAACTGATTAGGGACAGTCGTCACAATGTTAATTACTTCTTTGAAAAACATGAAATCATTGCAGAGTACAACACAATTTTGGAACACCGTTGTCCGTTGTGTAAAGATCGCCCCCCAGATAGAAGTTTTGACCTCACAAAAGCTCACTTACGAAAGGACCATGGGTTTTTTTACTGTGACATATGCTTGAAGCATTACAAAAACTTTACAAATGAATACAAGGTGTATAATCGTAAAGATCTTGCAACTCACAAGAGGGTTGGAGATGCAGATGACACCTCACACCGAGGGCACCCCCTATGTGAATTCTGTGAAGAAAGGTATTTGGATGATGATCAGTTGTTTAGGCATCTGCGAAAACAACACTACTATTGTCATATTTGCGACCAAGCAGATATCAATGAGTTTTATGGTAGCTACCATGACTTGTTTAGTCACTTTAAGAAAGATCACTTCGTGTGTGAACTTGATGGGTGCAGGAGGCAAGAATTTACAAATGTTTTTGTATCTGATTTGGATTTGAAAGCACACAAAGCAGCAGTGCACAGTAAAAACAAAAGTAAACAGCAACAGAAGTTGGATCGACAAATTGATCTAGGTTTTCAGTACCCAAAGCGTGAACCGCATTCGTCAAGGGGTCGTGGTGGTGACCGCCCAAGGGGTCAATCATCAAGAAACCAAAGATATCGCAACGAGCATGCAAATGCTTTTGAGCGGGAAGGAGATCTACAGAAGGCTATTGCTTTGTCAATGAAAGATGCTGAAAAACAAGAAGCAAAAATTCAGGAGGATAAAGTGGAAAATGAAGAACAAGTGGATGCAAAAATATTCAATACCTCCTCAGACTTTCCTTCATTGTCCAACTTTGTGGATGATAAAAGTTCAGAACAGCCAGAATCAGGTTCTCAAACCACACCCGGTACACTGTTGAAGTGGACCAAAGCACCAAATGTGAAAAAGCCTGGTCTTACAGAGGAGGAGTTTCCCTCACTTGAACCTGTTAAACTGAATCAAACTCCTCGTCCAGATAAAGTTCAAGCAAAGTCGAAACCTATAGAAAAAACTTCTTCAAAAATGCAAAAATGGTCAACAGGTCAAAAGACAGGCAAGCCGGGTATAACTGATGCAGATTTTCCATCTCTGGGCAGCATCAAGTCTGATACTGGTGTTGCTCCTTGGGTTTCAAACAATTCTACCAAGAACAAAAAACAGACAAGTTCACAAAATATGAGTAGCGCAACAGAAAAGTCATACAAATCTGGAAATTTAACTGCTTCAGATTTTTTGAAAACAAGTGACCCTTCCACAGGTTCTGGTAGTAAAGGAAAGAAATCATTATCCAGTTATTCAACCAAACCAGCAGTGGATAAAGAGGACGACTTTCCCACTTTAGACCCAGAAAACTCTGTGGAGGTTGGCCGAGGGGTTCACAAACATATTGAAAGCTTTTCTAGCTTTAGTTCGGAAATGAATAGCAATATAAAACTCATTTCATCCTCACAATTGGAAGCCAAGGCAAACAAAAATGGTTTCGGACAGAAAAACCCAGGCACATTAGATTTAGTCAATGACTTTCCAATGCTGGGCATAGGAAAACCTGTTTCTGTTCCACCAGGATTTGAGAAAAAGGTCCCTATGAGTATGGGAGGTGCTAAACAGGCAGGTGGCGATGTAAAACCACAAACATATGAGATAAATGATTATCCTTCACTACCCAGTTCATCCAAATCATTATCAGCGCCACCAGGCTTTGGTCCTAAAATGCAACCTAAAAAGAAAAGTGTCCCATCAACCAAGGCAAAGAGCAACAATGGATTTTTGATTGACAACCACGATTTTCCAGGACTTCCAAAGAAAACCAAGGCATTTCCCCTCCCAGCAAACCCAGTTTCTGGGACAACTCTATCAGTAGGTAAAGCTCTTGAGCCTGAAAAGTTGCACCAACCTAAGAAAGAGACAATTGTTCCAAGCCAAGCTCCTGCAAACCAAACAAAAAAGCAAAAAGGCTTTGCATCCCAAAACCTAAATCAAGATTTTCCCAGTTTGTTTTCATCTAACCCTGCTCCATACAAACCAATATTTACAGAGCAGATGCATTCTGAAAGAAATTACAATGCTGAAACTTTCACAGAGGAGCCAGCTCTTCCCATTGGTACAAAACTTAATTTAGCAAATGTGTTTGATTTTCCATCTTTGTAAGCAGAGGTGTCCCTGCTGTCGTCTGATATTTTATGTGGTGAAAGGCTGCTGGTATGTTAAAAAATGTCTGTTATTTCCTAGCAAGGGTTACACAGCAACCAAACCCCCAACTTCGAAGTAATCAAATCAGTTTCCTTTTCCGAATCAAACAATGTAGGGGTAGGTTTATGAAAAAATGGAGTTACCTCAGCACAATGCACCTATTTTAAGTTTTTGGACATTCTGGAAACAAATTCAGCCACCATCTGCATCCCTGTGTTCCCATAACTCGTCATCACTAAATATTGAACTTTATTTGAACTATTATTTATTTGCATTGTTAGCCTGCTGTTGTGGTGGTTTATGTAATTTCGGAGGGCCTTGTAATGTCAGACGAAGTGGAACTTGCAAGAGTGAAAGTAATTCTGTGTTATGGTGAAGATAATCTAAGGGTGTTGAATCTCATTTGAAGTTTTGATTAAAATCTGGTGGAAGCATCCAAATATTAATCACATACTTAAGTTCTGTTTCCAACAATCCCTTAAACTGCTGCTAACAACCTTAAACATCAGTTGATTATGGTATAGTTGGAAATTTTATTGCTTAAATACAAGATCCAATATTCGAAGTGAATTTCATGAAATGAAAAACTTTGGCGAAAAAAATGATTTGCACTATATTATATTGTTGTACCAGATGATCAGAAACATTTAAACAGTAATGGAACTCACACAATCAATTGTTAGACAGTGACAAAATGGATTATAGAATATAATCAGGAAACAGAAACACCCTGTGATTATGTATGATAACACACGGGAAGACCAATTTAGTTGGGCAGTTTGACTGCGGCAAAGCCAACCTGGTTGTTTGCAAAATCAAAGGTCGTGTAATAATTGCCCATAAACACATCACCCAGGATCCACAAGGGTCCTCTTGGTGGCGGCACATCAAGACCCATGAAACCAGAAATACACACAGTTTCCCCAGCAGTGGTCTCCTGTGTCAAGAGTGTGAGATTCAGTGAATTACACAATTTTAAAAACATAAATTTTATTTAAAACTTACCTGCATGACATACTGCTCTGGGGTAAGTACATAATTCATTCCAGAAAGAGTGAATGTCACATTCGGCATTTTTGGAATGTTCGAGCATATGACCATGTACTAAAAACGTAGTTGTAAGTTTAGTCATGTTTGTTTCGTCTGACCAAAAAAACAATGTTGATAAAATACAACTTTGGTCCTATATTACACACAAACGAGTGTTTAAAATGTTTTAACTATATTCTTCTTATGAATGAATAGCTTGGAGATCATTTCAGGGCTATTAAATCTTTGTTTTTTTTTGTCTACAAAACTAATTCCATGATACACACCTCTCCAGATATTATAGGAATGGCCCCAATAGCCTTGTTAATAAGTTGAATTTCTTTTGTGGGTCCAGCAAGTAGGGAAGTTCCTGAATCGACTATTGCCTTGCATCCTCCCACACAAGCCTTAGTTCCCTGTGAATCATTTATTTCCAAGCCATCCATTGCAATTTGCCAATAACCCTTAAAAACAAATTGTTGCAGGTACCAAAAATCTGCAGGTCTGTGTAAGGGAAGTTAAGTTTCCATCTAATTATTAGAAAAATTTTTCTTTGCATATTGTACTTAATACAACAGACCAAATTAAGAGATATGCAGTTATATAAACACACTGAAAAGTGTTTATACTTGAAAAGTTAGGCAGAAATTAAAAAAAAAACAGACACAGTTTTTATGTTTCAGATAAAATATGCCTTCAGCTGGATTTCAGACAGAATACTTACCTTTGTGGTCACTTTATGGTAGTTGAAGTCACCAGTAAACCTTTCTTTATCCACCCCACCCAGATATAACTCCCCACCTTCTGATGCGCTGGGGTTCCTAAAAAACACAAGTACCAGAACTTGTTACAAATAATTCGCAAAAGTTGTTAACCCAAAACTGTTTGTAACAAATGCGATGATGTCTAAAAAGACAGGTCCACTTCTTATAAATTTGAAAATACAAGTTTTAGATTCACAACAGGCAGACTGAATAATTATAGACCCTCAGTTTTAGACAGCGTCATAAAAATGTGGTGTACTAAGGTTATGTAAAATTTTCATTGAGATAAAGGTTTTTGTACTGTAACAAAGAAGGTCTTACCTGTTGAGGAAAAATGAGAACTGATTCTTTGAGACACTTCCTTGCTCAAACATTTGGTTGAAAACTGGTTTGATTCCATTGACACTGATCTCTGGGTAACCCATTCCGAAAATGCCATCAAACTTTGCTGCTACAAATGTTAGGCCTGGTTCCTTTGTTGCTTCAGCAAAAGTCTGGTTTTGGCTTTCAATGCCCCCGACCTTACGAAAAAATATTGTTATTAATTCTGATAGGAATGTGTAGATTGCATTTGGAAGTCGGTTCTTTTAACTGGAGGCACCATTTACCAAAGTAGCATGATGGCTTTTTTAGTTGATAATGTATTTAATCAGAGTTTTATTGCTGGCCATGGAAAGTTATATGGGAAGGAGTATTTTACTACAAATCCTACCATAACATTATCTGCACTGCAATATCCACTAAGGCTTCCACTTCCATACTGGATGGAAAACTTTGTTCCATTTGCAACATAGGTTGAAGATGCTGCTCCATTGTATTTGTTATGCATCACTGTAATTAAACAGTGGCATTAAAATAAAATTAAATGTCTACAAAACACTGTTAGGAACATCGTTTGTCTGATTTTTTTGTACAAGCATTTTTAGCAATTAGTAAGTAAAGAGCTGCAGACAGTGCACATTGTTTCGACCTGTAAGTTCTCATCAGTGCAGCTGGTGACACGACATTGGCCTTTTAGTAAAGAGTTTTGAAATATTGTTTTACATGCTTATCAACCACAATTGATTTATTCTGAATTTATAGCCGTGTTTAAAAATAAAACCTAAAATTTGTGATTAGACGCCCAAAGTCTAATAACTGCCAGTTCCATTAAAAAGCTATCCTTACAGCAAGCAATATCTGTAATGGAGCAATGTATAGAAGGGACCCAAAGGTTGGAAGAACCGGTGTCGAATACAACCGTGAATGTTTGGGCCGGTGTTCCAATAGTGATGTCACCAAAGTATTGGGCCTGAAAAAGAAATCTAACTTTAAAGGAATGAATGTCAATGGCAGATTTTCCCACTGGGAAAAGGCTGCTCAAATATTATGTATTATTGGTTTAGGTGATATTCAAAATTGTTTTACACACATATATTTATTGTAAAGCTTTGAATAGGTTTCTAGTTTTCTAGAATTTCAAGGCTTTAATCTTTTGGCTAGTAGAAACCATGTGTCCTCACTTGTATGCAATTGCTAAGTGGTGGCAATGTTAATTAGTAGTTATCATTGAGGAGAGGGATAACTGAATTTGAATGTTTGTTCACCATACATAGAAAACACATATTTACATCCATATAGTTGGTGAGTGGTTCAGGAGCATTGTTGGAAGGAAAGAACCTTAAATACTTGGTGTTCGGGAATTTTGTAATGTCACTCTTCTTTTCCCTCATTTCCTGACGAACAGATTTGTGCCTCTGAAGTTTGACACTGAGAAAAATAAAGCAGTTTATGGTTTGTTCACAGTTTTTTATTATTTTTATCTGGCTGGAAACCCTTCAGGTAAACAAGGACTTTGCAGTTTTACTTAAACTTAATAGTCATTTGAAGCAATAACAAACTATCCAACTAATTTTGAATGTAAGCTTAAAAACTTAACATGCAACATGAAAGTATTTACTACTAATTAGTACTTACATGTAGCCACTGCACAATGTTCCTAGGATCAGTAAAACAAGAGTTTCCTTCAACATTTTGCCAATCTTAAAACTAGCTTGGCTGCAAAAACTTAAAACTACCACTTTACAAAACAGAAACAACGTTAACGTATTTGCTTGGTAAATCAACCTGATCAGGATTTACATTTGAACTGAACCGCTCAGCATTTGCCCTTTACAAATGTGGTGCAAGGTGATCGCTCTTAAACAGGATAATTAAGATTCCAACCATGCATCAACCTTCAGGCGACTTCCGCTCAGTTAGTGACGAATTGCGCCCGCCGGAAATTAAAAGCGACTGTCTCGGATTACTAATGCCGACACAATTAATAATAAATTTACACACACAGAGGTGCATGTTTCTTCAACCGTTATGCTCCAAAATAAACGGCCGAAGTTCCTAAACTTGCAAGCAAAGTAGAAGATTCTTTGCAAAAGTGTCTTTATCTGTGTTGCGACACGTGATCCCATGACGTCATAGCATCACAAGACTCGGTGCTTAAGACTTCTGCTTACTTGGCGAAACAGTATATGAATGGAGAAACCTAAGCCAAGGAGGAAGTAAATTCCGACCACAAACCCTCGTCCAAAATCATGGGATTACAAATACCGTAACTTAAGTTGATGCCCCGTTCCGTGACCTTATGGCGTGTTTTGTGAGCTCGGAAGATGCACGTGATGCAAAACAGGAAATTCGCTTTGCAACAACACAAATTGTTTCCAAATATCCAGTGTTGAGTACCCAAATAGCTGCTGGCGTGCGTTGGTACGGTATGGTGCGCAAAACGACACGATGCAGTAGTACGATACACCTTTCACTGCGAGGTGTATGGTGCGCTCAACTTAATACTTATAGTACTGTCCTCTTATCCTTGATCAAAATGGCAGTACGGTACGTCGGTACGGCCTTCGCAGCGAGGTACGTGGTGCGTACAGCTCAATACGTACTGTACCGTACAGCTATTGGTGAAAATAAATCCCATTGAAGGGTAACGGCGACTATTTGGCCATGGCTCCCCAAATTTATAAATTATACATCAGGTTAGATTATCTTGAAAAAATCACTTACATTAGGGTAGGTTAGCCGTCGATGCATTTGGCCCCTCCCAAAATTTTGGGCTGACTACACTCTTGCTCCCACTCGACACAAAATCTGATCATTTGCTAAACAAATATAGTCTACTTGCTAATTTGTTCACCAGTGATCGATTGGTGAAAGCAGTTAATACGTCGTCGTCGAAATATTTGCTGTGGCTGATATAGTGCCTTATCGCGCAATTTTAGACCTGTGTGGCATTGGGTTTTAAGTCGTAACCGCTAGGTCGCGCCAGAGAGCTTAATGTTATAAGCAGTACATTCAACAGCCGTATTTCGTTCCTGGACATGCAGACAGATTATTTTTTTGCGGATGTGATTGAAGATGGTACAAACGCATGCAAATTTGCATGAAATCAAATATAACTCTTTAGATGATTCAAGTTCAGGACAGTTAGTGGTTTTCCTGTACCACAGCGCCGAAGAAGGGACTCCAGATTTTCGGAACAGATGCTGGTCACTTGTTCGTTTGTTGATTTTTATACTTACAATGCTTTCAAGGAGCTACAGATTCGTTTTTGGGCCCCTATGTTAATACTATGTATGTGAACACTTCCTATGAACAGTCCCTCGGTCACGGGCCCACTGTATTTCTGGTCCCTGGAACAATGTTCCTGTGTGACCTCCACCTCATAGAGCCTGTTACAATAATGCAGATTCTGGTTATGGTTCGTTTTAAAGTAGGTAAGTTTGGTGCTAATCGCACAAGTTGTTTAATGAAACAAAAAAAACTGAGACAGGATTCGAACCGTCGACCCTACGATCGTCAGGCGGCTGCATTTGGAAACAAACAGTCGATTGTAATAACAAAAACTTTGGATCGTGGTGTAGTGCAGTTGGAACTCCATCACCATTATAACTTAGTGTAAAACTTGGGGAATTTTTCTTTCAGGAGAAGCCTACTTCAATGTACAATGTCGAAATTTAGGAGGGGCTCCCACAAGTAATCATTTTCTACTGCTTTTTACACTTATAAAAACTTCGATGACGATAATATCAACAGTGCAATGTTCGTTAATTCTTCAACTTTTCATTAGATCCACGAGTATCGCAACATCGACAAACACACACAACCGCTTTTAAAACTGTGAGCAACAGAATTAAACACCAACTGAGCACACGACGAGGTCTACCAAGCTACATCAAGTTCAATTCACCAAACTGCAACATTTGATATTTTGGGACGGACTTAATGGGAAGGAATTTATGTGATAAGCCTTTCTGAAACGCCATTTTTATTTAGGGGTCGAAGCTAGGTCTGCTGCAAAAAATGCAGAAATGTGACTAGTAAACCCAATACTGGTTCAGAAGGTTAAATTTGCCCAGTAAGGACATGTTGGTGTGAAATAATCTGATTTATGTGTCAACAACAAAACACATCTTGGACAAGTTCAATATCAGTTGTTATACCGGTATTTTACCATAAATAGCGTAACAGCATAGTATACATGCAAGCATATATATCTCCAATGCAAGAATTAAAATAGTTGTGTACACATGAACATTGAAATTAGGAACTGGTTATTCAATGTCTGAAAACGCTAATCCTGATATGGCTACACAAAATTAATTTGATTACATGTGTAAAAACAAAAGGACACCCAAGACAGGCAATTAATTATTTCCTCAATCAACCAGAAAAGCGTTGTATGCAATTCCTTTAAAGCCAACGATACTTTTGCAAATGCTACCACATCCAAGCATATGCACCTTGTGGAAAAATGATTTGCTAAAACTTCTCTGTAGGCAATGAAAATGAGGAAGAGGGTCAAGTAATGATGTCTGGTTACATAAAGTCATCAAAATCATTGTAAAGTGAGAGATCATCAATAGCGTCGTTACGTCCAGCTTTCGAGCTTCCAGCAAGTTTTGCTTTTGTCGATTTTTTTCCACCTTTCTTTTGCTAAAAATATAGATGTAATTGCAACGGTTGGGGGTATGTAAAACCAATTTCTTAATTTTCATGAACACAGATGCATTTTGTGTGTTTTATTACAAATACAAATGGTTAAAACCTCACCCTTTCCTGTTTTAACTTTTCAGATGCAAGCACATTGATGGACGACGATAGTTGTTTCAGTTGGTCGGGATCCACTAAAACAAATCAATTCAGTTAACCCATGATTTATGTATTTCACAAGCATTTATTAGTCTGAGAAAAAGTTGCATAAAATTTCTTTGCTGTCTGTAAGCCTGATCTTTACAACATAATCACCTATTTTTTGAACATATACTTCACTTAATAAAAGGACTTACATGTTACTATGGCTGACGAAAGAAAATTACTCATTAGGTAAAAATAATGGGGGGAACTCTCTATGGTGGTAAACTTGTCTTTAAGGAGTTTTAAATAGTTGGTAAAATCTTCCTTTGTCCTTGGGTTGAGATTGTCCAGGGTTTGTTTTCCATCTTCAATTACTTGCGCTTCTGTAGAAACAAGAATAAATCAATGTTTACAAAAGTTTTAAAATCAAAGGAGCAAGCAGTTAAAAAAATATATATATAACCATTTTCAGAATAATTGTAATTTAAATAAGGAACCACATGTTACATACATGTCTCTTTTAAAATTTTATCTTTGCCCATGGAGGGACCTAAATTTATTATAAAGTGCTTGTAAAATAACATTAATCAATAAATGTTTGCACACTTTACTATTTAAAAGTTTCATCCTGATACATATGTCAGCACTTAGCCAGGTATGAACATTAAGGAACAATGTGTTTTACAATGTAAACAGTTTACCATGTCACTCTTTTGAGCAGACTTATTTTACAAAGACAATTAATAGAAATAATAATAACGTGCCACTCACGAAACATTTCCTTGGTGACCTCAAGATCAGATTCTTCTGACAGTTTCTGGGCCAGAAGTTTTTCCCTCATTTTTTCCTCAGGAGTTTTTTTGGCCTCCTCTTCTCTTCTCCTCTCTGCCTCTAATCTTTGCTCCTCCTCTTTTTCTTTTAATCTCTTTGCCAAATATCTCTTGCCACCTTTCTTGGGCTCCACTGTGGGCTTTTCCGGTTCTACATGCAGTAACACTAAATTGGTTAATAACGGCTAAAATAAAGATGGCATATGAATTACAGGTATTGTAAAAACCCACTTGGTTGCAAACAGCTTTAGCAAATGCTTTTATCATTTTTAATCCAACATAAACTTACTCAATAAATGTTATTTTTTGCAAAGAACGTTTTTTACCATTTGGTTTTGCTTCATCTTCATCATCCCAATTATCTTTTAGGTCATCATCTGCATCTTCTCCCTCCCATTTATCAGACACTACTGGAACCTTGGGTTCAAAATCTTCATCATCTAAATAACATGAGAAAAAATAAATGGGTGTACGTAATGCTTGCTGATAAATCAAATATTTTTAAATTTAACATAATGGACAGGGTTGGCAGTATTATTTCCAATCAATGGAATGACTAAAAAACAAACACAATCTGACACATTTTTATAATTCGCAGATCATTTATGCCAACCCGTTTACTTGTAAATGCAGGCACATTAAATCAAGTTTTGTAAAATTTTTTGTACTGAGGGCAAACAAAACCTGTAAGCTATTTCAATTGATTTAACAAAGGTTGATCAAACCTGTGTTGGTAAGAACTCTGAACCTTACCCCAATTGTCCATTATTCTTTTTGTCCTGCGGTCTAACTTTTAACTTCTTCAGTTTTGATTGTGAGAATGAATATTTTGAAATTCTGGATGAATTATTTAGAATTAGATCCTTCTAGAACTTTGACAGTCAACAAAAGAGCAGTCAAGTAGGCCTCGAAGATCAGCTCAACTTATTTAATTTAATTCACACTGAAAAACGGTTGCTTGCAGTGGTAATAAACGCAAAATAACAAAGAGTTTCACCCATCAAGGGTTAGTCAACCATAAAATCTTGCATGCATCGCTCAAAAAAGACGCCGTAATTATCTTGTATTAAGATGTCTAGGCAAATTAAAGCTGTTTCCACTTCCACAGCCGGATACCATCGCTGTCATGCTTTGACCCCTGACCTTTTTGCTTGACTGATCACGATAAAAGGCGGCAAACTTGGGACAGAGGTTAGTGTTATTGTCGCATGTAAGTTTGTTCAAGGAATTATTTTCTCTATGATGTGCAGGAACGCTGAGAGGCAGAAAAATAATTTATTTACAAACAGTCCATACTGTGCACTTTGCAGTAGGTACGATGTTCAACAGAGGCACTCACAAAGAATAATAGGCTGGAGAAAATGTGGTTTTAAATGTAGTTTCAAATAGGAACAACACAGAATTTTTATTACAGTTTTTATGCATGTATAAAAATTGTGTTAAAAAGGATGCAGTTCAGTACAAGACTGTACATGACAAGTAAATAAAAAAGGAGCAAATGTGTTCAGTGTTTTTAGTGTTATGTCATGAAATATATATTGTTTCATTGGCACATTATGTAACAGTGGCAGAAACAAAAAATCAAGAAGACAAAGCAAAAGAAACTAGAATGGATGCACACAACAAAGAAACGGAATGAACAAATTTATGGCTGTTTGATGTTGTTGTGGTGCCACCACCAAATTGTTTGTCGTTATTTGGGTTTGCAGTTGAGTTGCCACTTGTTGCACCTGTAAATATTTGTAAAATTTTAATCACCAAACTGGAAATTACTGCACCATTTCAAATAAACATGTAGCCTAGCAAAGAACACAGTTACCACAATTTGTAGGTTTTGCATTATTTTGTTAGGTTTTACCCTATCTATACCTTAAATTTAATGCATACATGAATTTGTCTATGTGTAACAGTTCTGGGCAGGTTTTGTTTATAAAATTACATGTATTTTTAGCTTGACTTACAAGTGACTGGGGCATTACAGGCTTTTAACATAATAGTTGGGCCGATGCAGTCTTTCTCTCTTTTGGTTGAACAAGTGCGGGTTTTGGATAGTTGACCCCGACCACAAGTTGCACTGCAGGTTGACCATGGAGTCCATGAACTGAACACTTTAACCGAAAATAGTTGGTAAGCTTACTTTTTTAAGTTTTAATGTTAAATGATGGAAGTGTGCTAATAATATGCTTTTAACTTTCCACATTATTATCGCAAAAAAATCAGCAACATGCGTTTAAACCTTTGGACAATTAAACAAATACCAATATAAAAACTTATTACATGGGCATGCTTGAGCATTGCAGTTCTGTTGATCGGTTGATGAACCTGGGCAGTTTGATCCAGAACTACCACGATTACAAACTCTGGATCGAGTCTGGGTACCGATTCCACATGTTTGTGTGCAATCATTCCAAGTTGCCCACGGACTCCAGGCTGTAAACATTAATAAAAAACACACATAAAGTAGGCAGGCTTGTTTTCCATTATATAATATTGTCTTACCAGATATTGCACATTTGGGCTTAGTGCATTTGTTGGTCTCTGTATGATTGCCAGCACAGTCGGAATTTACACCTGTGTTGCATGCACGACTTCTTGAAATCATTCCAACTCCACATGTTACTGGACATTTAGACCAATTAGACCAGGGGCTGAATGCTGAAATAAACGCATTATAATGTTGCAAGTTCTTGAAAGCAATTGACCAATCAGCAACTTGCTCACTTATCTTGTATTTTGTTGCTGCATACTTCACAACAATTGTTAAATTCCAATAAAGTAGTGGCAGTTGACAGAAGCATTTTACAACATTGTTTTATCAAGTAAGAACGATTTCTTACCAGGGCAAGGTGCAGCATTGCACATGTCAGTCTCTGATCTTGATCCTTGGCAGGGTGGTCCACTGTTACCAATAATACACATCCTTGTACGTGATTTACTTCCAGTTCCACAAGTGTGGCTGCAACTGCTCCACATCCCCCATGATCCCCATGCTACAATAAAGAAAACTGTTGTAATTGCAAAGCTAAGTTGTTATGGGTATGAACAAAGTAGCTGGGTGTTTTTGTTATGTTTTGTTCTTTGATAAACTCAAAGTACAAACACAGCAGCGGTTCCACTCAATAGGAATGCTTGAGGGTTGCAATGTCACTTTGTTTACTACAAAAAATGCAGTCAAGCTCTGATTTGAACTTAAAGTCAAGGTCTGATTTGAATTTCAAGTCAAGCTCAGATTTGAACCAACAGCCACTCAACTACATGGGCGCAATTTGATAAAGTGTTTCAAGGAACACAAGCTTACCCGAGAGTGAGCATGAGGTTTTGGTGCAGGCTTCTGAAGCGGTTGGGTTTCCTGCACAGTCACTTAGAATTCCTGTACTGCATGACCTTGAACGACTTCTAGTCCCACTACCACATGTGACAGAACATGCGCTCCATGTTTGCCATGTCAGGAATGCTGGTTAAAAATTGTTGCATGTTGAAACATACATATCAGGGTGTTGAAAATTGAGTACTGTTGTATGTAGAAAAATTTTGACTTAATTCTTGGTTGACAGGTGTGATCAAGACATGTTAAAATTGTCTAGAGTTGGTCACCTTAAAAATGTGTTTTTGACCTAACACTTGTTAGGTTACTTTGATGTAATATTTTGAAAAAACAGATACCTGTTCGCTTGAAGTTTTTGCACTTACTTGGACATGATTGAGTATTACATTTTCCTGAATCTGTTGCCACCCCAGTGCAGGTTGGACCACTGTTGCCTTCATCGCATGTTCGTTTCCTTGAGTGTTGCCCTCCACCACAACTCAGTGAACATTGGGTCCAAGATCCCCAAGGAGCCCATTCTGTAAAGGCAAAAAATGTTTTCCATCTTTTTTTTGCAGAAAGACTGTGTGTCCAAAACATTTCAAAAGATACATAATAGTGGAAAAAAGATGTGAAAGATCAAAATTTTAAACAAATCTGTTCAGTTTATCCCAGTTCAAAAATAGTTACAAATAAAACGCAAGGTAGAAACAACTACCTAACTAAAAAAAACATTGTTATGAACCAAGACAAAATAGTTCAAGTGCTGTTCAGAAGTTTTGCCTGTTGTTTACGCAAAACTTGTGCAGCTTACTTGAATTTTGGCATGTTGGTTTGTTGCACACTTTCCTATCTTCAGAATCTCCCCGACAGTCTTGTGGTTTCCCTGTGCTGCATGTTCGGGTTCTGGTTTGCTCACCAGTTCCACACACTGCTGAACACTTGTTCCACTGACTCCATCCACCAAAACCTGTAAATTGCAACAGATAAAATGTTGTGTTATTTTTTTCTGCTGCTGTTGTTCTTTCAAGGTTCTTTTGTCAATACTTGAGTGTGTGTTAATGATATTTTAGTGTTGATTAGCAACAAACAAAGTTTAACTTTTGAACTGTCTTTTGGTAAAATCGGGACTAGCCATGATTTTGCTATTAAGCTTGCCGAAACCTCCACAAAATGATAGCTAGGCGTATGAAAATCGGCAAATGTTTACCAAACAACATTGGTCTACTTAGCCAACTGTGATACACTCACTTGGACAAGTCTGAGAGTTGCAGCTCATCGAAACCGTTCCCTGGCCAGCACATGTTGGTCCGCTATTTCCTTTCTTGCAAGTTCTCTCCCTTTGTCGATTGCCACGTCCGCACGTTTTGGTGCAGGATGTCCAGGCGGTCCACTGGGTCCAACCTTAAAATTCAATTGTTGCCTCATGACATTGAAAATGGTTTACTTGTGTTCTTTAGTTTTACGCGCTGGGTAAAGTCTAAGCCTTTCGCAGCTATTCCCTGCTTGGTAAAAGTTTTAGTGTAATTGTGTCTCCACGATTTCTTTCACTAAAGAAAATAAACTAACACTCAACTTAACCGATATATGTAATGGCGGTAAGTGGGTTACTTTTACTTTCACCACAAAGTCTGTGGGAAGCCCATTGCGTTGAGCCTAAAAGTTGACTGGAAATTGCAATATAATGTATCTAATGAAACGAGACTGTGGTCGTGCTTACTGCTGACTGTGCACTTCACATCGTTGCATGATTCTGACTGTCCTGCGTCTCCTCCACATTCCGTCGTTCTTCCGCTGCTGCATCTCCTGCTTCTTGATCTTGTTCCCGGTCCGCACGTCTTCGAGCATCTGCTCCACGTCGTCCATTTCGAGAATGCTGAAATCACAAACATATATTCGTGAATGCTTGATTCGTAGACGATCTAGTATATTTTCTCGTTTGTGGAGAATACGCTAGAACGCCCAAATCTGCATTTGGCCTGCTTTTGTTTGAATTTTGAAAAAGTTTCCCTCCGTATCGTGCAATATAAATTTGAATTTATTGTGGGATTGAAATCGCTGTGTTTGGTTTTGTTCGGGATTGAAATCGCTGTGTTCATAAGCTTTATCTGGAATTGTGATGCCGAACTTCAACACCTATGTTTTTTATTGTGTGTGCTATGTGCCTCACTTACTCGGACATTTTTGTGGATTGCAAACTTGGCTTCCCACAGAACTGCCTTGGCATGTTGGTCCGGTGTTTCCAAGGTTACAGGTTCGACTCCTGCTTCGACTACCTGACCCGCATGACCTTGAACACTTGCTCCACGTGCCCCACGTTCCCCATGCTGGAAGCAAAAATATACAGTAAAAGATGTTAAACTCGTTCAAACTGGTTAAGACAATAGTACGTTGGGTTGTTTTAACAACTTGTGGTTACAAGGATATGTTCTGAATCGTCGAATTGTGGGACAGTCCAGGCACTTTTTAAAAAATAAACCAGAATGAACATGAATGTTCGGTTTTTCATGTTCTCACTTGATGTTGTGCAGGCTGTTTCTGTGCAAGTTCTGGTGTTTCTCTTCAACCCGGGACATTCACTATTCCTCCCACTGCTACAAGATCTTGTTTGCTCCTGTTGTCCACTTCCGCAGGTCACAGAACAACTGCTCCATCGGGTCCAGCTGCTTAATGCTGCAACACAACATTGCAAATTCAAACCTGGTCAGGATAGGTCAGATCAACCGTTTAAAACTTACTGGGACAAGTTCGGACGTTGCAATTTCTTGTTCCCCGACTAGAACCACTGCATCCCCCTCCTGAGTTCCCAAGGTTGCAGGTTCGAACCCTGGTCTGGGTTCCCGACCCGCATGTGGTAGAACAGCTTCCCCAGGTTTGCCATAGATTCCATTCTGAAACAAATTGGCACCGATTTTTATTTCTTTTGCCAGCTACACAAGTTTATTAAAGTTAGTTTGCAATCTTCATTTATAAGTCTTTGTTTATTAACTTTATTAACGGTGGACGAAACAACGTTTGGATTAGAACATAATAACTCCTGAACACAACGCGGCGGTGGTAACCACCCAGCCATCCTGCGACAGGCGACATCTCTAAGATATCAACAAACCACCCACTAGATGTCGTGCAAGCCGTTTTCGAGCAACTTCTGGAATTTCTCTTCAATCCTGGACAATCGCTGTCTCTTCGAGTACTACAAGATCTTGTCTGTGATTGTTGTCCACTTCCGCATGTCACTGAACAACTGCTCCAAGTTGTCCAAGCACTTAAAGCTGCAATGTAGTGAAACTTCTAAATGCACAGATGCAATGCTGATTTTTGCAGTAACCAATAAGTGTAGAGTGGTAAACGTTTTGATGCTTTACGTTGTAATGCACAGTTACGACCACTACAGTTGCAAGTTTGCGCGTGATACTGTTTAGCTTCCCTGGGCAAAAGAACACCGGGTCGTGTTATGTTTTTGACAGTTAAGGAAAAGCAATGCTGATTGACGTTTGGTGTTCGGTACGTTGTTTATTAGTGCTCCTAATCCTGACAAGGTATTCTTTTGCCCAGCGAAGCTAAATAGTATCACGCACAAACTTGCAACTGCAGTGGTTGTAACTGTGCATTACAACGTAGACCCTGACAAGGTGTTCGGTACATTGTTTAATAGTGCTCCTAATAAAACAATTGGATGATAGGTACGCTCATGTAGTGAATATTCATGGGTTTACGTTACTCCCAGTTATTAATGCGATAACTCTTTCGCTGGATACACAAGATACGCACTTAAAGAGTAGCTTAATTAAAAACATAACTGCCGGAGACATTTGCAATAAAATGTATACGCGTCGTACAAGTTCTCTTTCGTTAGGTTTGATAATATGTATCGAGACGTGGACAGTTGGTGACATAATTCTTGTAACTTTGCTGTACTCACTTGGACAAGTTGGTCTTCTGCAACTTCTACTTGCCCTTGAAAGACCTGGACAGGTTGGCCCGCTTCCCGCAGAGCAAGTTCGAGTTCTTGTCTGACTTCCAGTTCCGCAAGTGACACTACAAGATCCCCAGTTGTTCCACAAACTCCAACCTAAAGATGAGAAATGTCCCGTTTGGCGACAAGTTGTTCAAATTTTAGCGAAGCTCGCAATGCTGGTCAAAGTCTTCCGCAAAACCACATTTAGACTTTTGGTGACAGAAAATGTGTTTAGGGTTGATTGCTGTACTTAAAAAGGGCTGTGATTGATCGAGAACAACGTTAAATTACCGATCATGGTTTACTGGGTAAATTGGAGCAGTATTATCTAACCAATTTTCAGTCCTCCGTAGTCGACTCCTGTTTGACAGTGTACGATGCTTTAAAATTAAAATAAAAATTTAGGTAATAAACCAGAAGAAATATCTACTTCTCTTTGCTGGGCAGGTTGCTCTTTGACAAGTCTTCTGTTCTCTGGTTGATCCTTGACAACTTGCTGTTGAACCTTGTGGCTTGATACAACGCCGAGTTCGCGTGCTTGTTCCTGATCCACAAGTCCTGGAACAACCGGACCATTGTGTCCATTGTGAAAGACCTGGGGACGAATTTGAGATTGTTCAGTTTTGGCAAGTGCGTGTTAATTTTGCTAGGTTGCTGGTTTCGATCCAGTCTCGTTAGCTTGTGTTTAGCTTAGCAAGTAGCATTCGACTGGACAAATTGATTAGAAAAATCAACTGCCTCAATAAAAACAGCTGAAGTCTACAAGGAGTTTGCAAGAAAATTTCTTATTCAAATAGAAAATGACAGATGTTTACGATGCAGAGGTCGTTCGTACGTGACCGCTTCTCACGGAATTTAAAATCTATTGTTTTTCTGTTTGTTCCGGTGTGATTTTGTACTTACGAGCTGGTGTTGTGCAGGCAGATTTAGTGCAGGTTTCCCGTGAAGTTGAAATTCCAGTTCGGCAGGTTCCTGAACATTTCCTACTTCTTGTTCTTGTCCCGGATCCGCAAGTTGCTGAGCAACTTCCCCAGGTTAACCAAGCTCCCCATGATCCCTGCGGCGAGGTGGCTGCAAAGATATGATGTGGTTTGATTTTAGTGTCAGTTGCATTTGCAGGTGACTGAAACATAATTGTAAACAATTGACATGTATGTGCTGGATAAAATCTGTGAGGGGGGTAATTAAATACTAATAGTTTTAGTTCGGAAAAATCAAATGTTTTGTTGATAAGGCTTAGATTTATGTGAAACTGAAGACTTCATATTACACTGAGACCTAACGGCATGAGTGACAAAAAGTGTTTACAGGCGAGCTTTGTGCGGCCTTCTATTTCGATCGTTGTCTTTCAGTCAGATCACTTTGTTTGTTTCATTTTTTTAGTTCGACCCGATGATATTACTACTTAGTTCTGCATTCTAGAGCCGAATACGATGACATACGTTTTGCACACGTTCGTGGATCTAACTACATGTCAATCAGTTACTGGTTTATGCCTCCGTCACTACACGTTGCTCTCATCGGGTCACAACACGCCAAGCTGTCAGCGCAGGTTTTTTGCAATTCAGCTCGTGACAGGAAACGCCATATAGATAACTACTGCGCATATTTATCTAACTTGTCGTGCAGCGTGTCAACAATCTTTCGGCTATTTTTGGCCTTGTTGGATGGTGCAACAAGTACTTTCCAATGTGGCCTGAAAGCAAACTATTTCCTTTTGTTTGAAGGCCTGCTTGTTTTAGGGTCACAATGTTTTTTAAAGGTACACAGAACGAACGATACATAATTTACGGTTTTAAATGTTCCAAATAAGAAGATAGAAGGCAATTAAACATTTTCTACGTTTCGACAAACGCTCTTGCCTTCGTCAGTAATGACTTGAAAAGCGAAGTATGGGTCGGGACTTACGTGATTGGCATCTTTGCGTGTTGCACGCACCACTTTCACTTGAGGAACCCTGACAGTCTGAATCCGTGCCACTATTACAGGCGCGGGTTCGAATCCGGGTTCCACCTCCGCACGAAGATGTACATCCCTCCCATGTTCGCCAGTTGTTCCAACCTGCAAGGCAAGTACTTTTGTTGACAATGGACGTGCTTTCTGCCCAATGTTATGTGTCATTAAAAAATTGGGTATATTTAAATGATCCGATGAGCATGTAACCGACGAAGTAAGCGTTGGCAAAGAACGACAGTTTAAAACAAATACTGGAACTTCTCTACATAAGGTGACTTAGGATGAAATTTGGCTTGAGATTCTAACACAGGATTCTGTAATTTTCAGATGAAACTGCTAATTTCTTGTGTCACCAGCTTATTTACTGCATCAATGCAAGAATATAAGTATAAAGCCTAAGGAACGTACGAGGGCACGGCCTTCCGTTGCAGGGGAAGCTCATTATGTTGGATCCCTTGCAGTCTGACAACCTTCCACTGCTGCATGATCTTGTTCTGGATATTTGTCCGCCTCCACAGGATGCGGAACAAGTGCTCCAGTTGTCCCACCTCCCCCAACCTGTCAACAAGATGTGTTGCCTGCTGTTTTTTTTGTGACGTTTTAATTCAAATTCTAATGTTAAAAAGGGGTAAACAATCATGCTACAAGTTTGTCAGCGCCGCGTTTTATGTTTTTACGGTTTCATTTTCCATACTCAATGAATTCTACTCATCGGTAGAAAGCCAAGTGACGAGTTTGACCGTTTGAGTAGAGGTCGATGCCTTATTTAGCTGCTCCATTTATAAGTAGGAAATACAGTCGATCTTATGACTAGAATTGCTTGGTCGCCAGAATAGAAACAGAACCAACCAAACATGTTCACTTACTTGCTGTTGGTCCAGCCGTAACTCCTGTTCCGCCTGTGCATGGGATGTTTCTCGAACAGGAAAAGTCAAAACCCTTGGACGGGGTGTTCCTTCCGCAGTCTCTGTCGACAAACGTGCTGCAAAATCGGTTTCTGCGCCGAGTTCCTCCGATGCCACACGACTGTGAACATGTTGTCCAAGCCGACCATTGCGACCATACAGCGGCTAAAAAAATATGTATAGAATAGATTTGAACGAACATAATATTTGAACATCTTTTTCGTTGTCATGTTTTGGGTGGGAGTAAATTTTAAGTACATTGTACGAATGGGATCCCACCATGTTCCCACAGACCTTAACATATACTAGTAATAAAAAGTGGTATGAGGTTTTAAAATAACATTGGTTCAGGTTGACTTGAAATAAGCTATGGTGAGTTTCGAACCCATGACCAGTTGACTCAGAATTTTCTTTCACTCACCGGGTCTTGGTGACAAATCTCTCGCTCGATTGGTGCAAAGGTTGTCGACACATGTATCTGTCTCGTGACATTTGCTACAAACTTTCCCGGTCTCGTATGGGCGCCTGAAATTAGACGCAAATGTTTTAATTGTTGGCTCCGATCAAACATTTAACTCTCTATTTTTACCGCAAGACCACCAAATCTTGCTAAACAGATTCTTATGCAAATAAAGAAGAGACTGAATTAAAAACGTTGAGCTTGTATACAATGAATAGTATACATTGATGATGACAACATCGATCGTTGGAACATTTGCATTACAATGTATTCACTACATAAAAGTTTTTTGGTAGTATTAGTTTTATTCCAGTTACTCTTTTTGTTCCTAAGTCATAGGCTTCGATTGTAGGAATTACAAGTTTAAGTCAAAGTTCTTGCTTCTTGTGTTTCTTTCCCACCTGGTAATCCAGTTCCCACCAGGCACGTAATCGCAAACCATGATCGTCGCATCTCTCCATACTTGTCTGCCTACCCTGATTGCGGAACACTTGCTGATTCCACATCCAACCTTGAAAGTCGGGCCCCATACCATCTACGACAAAATATAATCATGTTTAAAACACTGACAATGTCATCGAGGTTTAGCCAGCAATTAAACCCCAGGCTTTCAAAAATTACAGCTACTTGACTCGAAATATAGCTTTAATTCTGTGCGAGAGTGACCAAAACAGTTGCTATACGATTCAGATCCAGACCTGGTCGTAGTACGTCCCTAGGCGGGCCATATACGGCCCTTTGATTGACTTCGATCCGTTTAATCTAATTTAGAATTACAAATAAAACAATTTTAATGGAATTAATAACATTTTTTGAGGTAGCTTTACTTCTTCATTGCTTAGCTATAACGTATACTCTTATTACCAGCTTGTCGAAAGAATTATATTTGCTGTTTTTTCAAAAATGAAGTACGATTAGTACCATGCTGAATTGAGTACAACCTTTTGGCACGGCCTTTTACAATATTTTTTGCGGCCCCCATGGAAAAATAATTGCCCACCCCTGGTTTAAATAGTATTGGGGACCCACGTATTGGAGATCCTCAATATATTATCATTTCAGCAAACGCATTTCAAACCCGACAAAAGCAAACTAAAGGCGAAAAGTAAGTGTCTTTTCACCTGCGTATATCGTTTACATCTGTCTTTAGCTGTGCACTTGTTAGTTTGGTAGTTGTAATACTTTCCCTCTTCATTCCATCTTCCCACAGCTTGTGAAGCATATTGGTTTCCAAACGTGATTTCTTGAGATACGTAAATGTTTTCTTCCACACGTTGAAATCGAGATAATTTTTTACTCTGCAGAAAACGCTGTTAGTAAGCTGGAAGAACATCGTTATTTGTAATTGCCAACTGTTAACGCGACATTGAAGTTGGACCACATTTAAACGTATTGTTTAATAAGGTTAAATTATATACTGGCGTCAAAAGAAACTATACAAAACATGCTACGATATTAGTTTATGTTAGAAACAGGTAATTTCGCAATGAATTACTTCAATCCATTCATAATTTTTGGATTGTCATACTCGTTTGAGTGGCTTAAACAATAGAATAGAGCGATGTTTTAAGACATTACAACTAAATCTATGTCGTGCCATTTGCAGAAGTTGGTTTGAGAGGCCAGTGTAGTTAATTTGTTCACGTTGAACCTGATGCAAATAAAATATGTGTTGTCAAGTAAATTTTAATACTAAGAGACTGGAACAACGCACTTTCAAAACACACTAACGATTTTTCTTCAAATACGTAACAACTTTTTATGATAAGGTTTTCTGTCGCACCCTGTTAATAGCAAATATGCATTTCTTGGCATATGCGACGGCTAACGTTTCCAATTCGTCATCCCACGTGATTTTTCTCATATCAGCTGGTGGAGGGTTTGCCGAGCTTCGCGCTGTGTTGTGAGCGTTCACTATCGAAGTCTTCACCGAACCTGTGAGCGAATTTGAAATGCAGTATTAACAACTGTTTCAAATTTAAACCTTTGGGAAGACAGGCTATAATTGCTTTGCAATCGGAGGCTTGTGTGCGAACCTTGGCCTGGCAAAACCCTTTATTAAGTCTGCCTCCAAAAAGTAAAACTTTGTAAACAGTATGTACAAGCTATTAATAAATCTGCCCTGAAGGAAATGCTTGGCTGATCGGGCGACTTTGTTCCGGCACTTACGCCTCTTGCAGCAGGCTGGGGTTACAGCAATACAGAGCAAAAAGTGTTACATTAGTTGGGGTAGAAGAGTATTGGTATATTGCACAATTTCCAGCTTTATACAGATGTTATCTAAGTTATTTGTGGCATAGTCTTGTTTCAATTGCTACTAAAGTAGAATTTTCAACATATTTTGGTCATTGTTCCACAAACGTTTGCCAATCGACTTTTCTCGTCCCAGCTTTAACACATAGGACGTCATAACCCGGAAAAAGACTTTTGGAGTTGACCCGAATTATTCTTTTAAAACTCTCGCAAACAATTGCAATTACTCATCAAAAAACAGGAACAGTTTTTAGACAGCATGACGTCACCAACCAAATTTTAAAATAACCGTCTTTGATTTAAACTTCTGGGATTTACGTCACGGGGTGTTGGCACTGCCAGTTAGTTTAGTTTCAGTGTAGTATTGAAATCGTGTTCAACTTCAATATTTCTCGTGTATGTTTAAAATTATGGTTCTAAACCAGTGATTTATGTTCAGACCATATTTCCATTTTCACAATTTACCAAAATCTAATTTATCAATTTTGCTCGTTCTTCCATAATCATGGTTCAGCTGGTTATTCACCAGCACCCCTGTCTTGACCCCCATGTGGGCAATTATGACAAGGATAAGAACCACAGATCTTAACGAACCTTCACCAAATAGTATTTGGTCACGTCCCTAATGGATCTTAAAACTAAACTGGAATTGTAACAAGATAGAGACTTTATATGTTTCCTAGAAGTGTTCCAATGCCATTATTCTTTGGCTAAATATCTCATCATTGTATGTTTGTGTTCATTTGTAACTCACTTGTCATTGGGTAGGAAGTGATCAAACGACTTCCTGTTACTTTTGTCCCAGAGTTGGGCGCTTCGATTGACCATCTGGAAAATAACTATGTTAATTATTTACACTCAATATTAAATCACAGTGCGCCAGACCTGAGACCAAATAACATCAGGCTTTTCAGGTATTAAGTTCGAAGATACAGTAACGTGTAAATAAACCAGAAGCTTTTTCGCAATATTGCCAATTGTCTTCAGTATAAGACACTGGTTCCATTTTTGTCTTATTTACCATAAGTGTTGATTTATGTTGTCTATAATGTTTGATTTGTGTACACGAAAAGTGGATGCTTTTTTGCAGTATAAGCTTGATGTATGTCCTTGTGTAAAACTAGTATGAGGCCGGTGTTGTATTACCATTCTAGAACAACCATACTCGGTATAAAACGTACGCCAATTTGCAAATAACATTTCCTTGTCACTGTATTAACTGTTGTAGTCTAATAGCGCTTACAATTAGCATTTTACCTTGTCCGTTTTGTGTCATAACAAGGTGCGCCAACTAGTAAGCTAAACGTGTCGCAATTTAACGTTGACAGGAAGCAACAATAAGCGGTGACTCATCGAAATCATATCTTACCTCACGGTTTGTGACGTTACGATTTCTGTGTGGATGGCGGCAAACAAAAACAAACTAGCAAGTAAGTTGAAACCGCCAAGTCCAGGTTTCGTTTTCATGTTGTTCGTTTCACCACAAGCACGTGGCGACGAAGATTGTCCTTTTTGTTGGATATGATTTTGAAAAGTTGTAATAATCTGCAAAAGATACACGGCATTGACGCTTTGGGCCATTAAACGTGTCTACTTTATTACTTTGAAAGTTGTTGTGCATAATTTATTGATTAAAACAAATAAATAAAGTTCGGAACACGTATGCTGTAATGAGCGTTTATCGCATAAAGCTTCCTTGTCAATGACTGAGTCAAACTTTTGCTTACTTTTCTAACACAGTATTAACTCTTTGAAGTTACTGCCAAACTTAAAAACACAATACACATTTCCGTAACCTTGTAAATGTAGATATCAGCTCAACTAAAAACGAAGCGATTTTTTTAGCATCCTATCTCTACACTGTTACACTCGCATTATACTGTGACCCATTTTCATTAGCACCAGCGATGGCATAAGCTGTTGCTGAAGCGTTCCAAATAAAAGATGTCGCCTCTGCGTCCACTGTTTGGGACAGTATCTTTAACTCTCTTGCATGAACTGATTCACAAGCGTTGCATAAACACGGGATGATCCAATAACTGACGGTTGCTGAGGGGTTTGGAAAACTTCTGAATAAACTGTAGCAAATAGCAATTACCACTTACACAGTCTGTTACACTTAAAAGTCACTAATTACTGCCTAAGGTTTCCTTGAAACTCACATGAGCGGATCAAAACATGTAAGCCAATGCGTTTTATCATTGTAACCTTCTTCCGGCTCTAACTATGCGCCCGGAAGCCGTTACAACGCTCATTCACTTGTCGGGGGCTGGCCATTGAATAATGACAGTCACGAACTATGACGTAACATGCAGCTACGTCATTCAGCACATGCGTCATCGGCCAAGTAAAATCCCCGTCGCGTAAAATGGGCGTTAGCATAATCTATCTTGTCTCATTGATTTTGCTCCTTACACGGCTTTGCATTCGATTTTATTTTTTCCACAAAAACAGTCAACTTGCATGTAACCTGTCTTATGGTCGGTTGTATTTATTCATAGGCGGTTGATTTTAGTATGGCGTAACACCCCACCTTGAAAAAGTAGACGAGATTACAAAAAACACAAAATCTGCCAATAATCGTTCTTTAGTAATCGTCAATTTGCATATGCCTCTTATTGGAGGGACAGACTCTTAAGAACTATTTATAATTGGCCTTTTGCTACCTTGAGATAAACTTCTGTCGTAAAAGTTTAAGTTACTGATAAAAGTTACTGATTTTGTACCAACATTTCACAGTGCACGAACTCTACATTACCATAGAAAGCTAGTCTTATGTCTGCTCTTATAGTCGTTTACAATCGATGAAAAGAGCGAATGATATGGTTTGGAAAATAAAAAAAGAACACTTTATATCCAACTTACTCCGTTCCTGCACTGGTCAACATTATTGTGAATTAACTAGATGGTGTCAGCTTTTAAGGGCTGTGTGCAGATGGCAACAGGATGAAGTTGACGCAAGCTCATTGTTTGTTGAGCTCAACAGCAACTGAGGTTTTTCGTCTTAATCCCAACGCACCTGTTGTATCGGTTTATTATTGCGACGGTTTCCTCTTGATCGAAACCGCACTCACCTGGTACATAATTGATTTACTGTGTACCAGATTTTATGTCCCACAATTTTGCGCTCAAAGCACTTAAACATTTGAAAAATGTTTTTCTGTTTTATTGCGACGCTTGTTTTATTACGGATGATATTTTCACGAAATATGAATCGAATCGTGCCGCACAAAACATTTCAATAAAAACCTATAAAACGGGTATAAAGCGCCCCTTTTTCTCACAGCGATGACAAAGATGTTTTCTCCGTGAAAAGCCCTATAAGCTGTGTCGAAGAAGTTATGCTGAACAGCGATATCGAAATACTCGAATATTCACCACAACACTCCAAGTCTCCGACAGGTGTTTTACTGAATCAGACCTGAACTATCTAGCATTTCTGCAACGGGATTCGAACCCACGACAGCAGTCTAGAAAAGACACACATATTCTTTTGGCGTTATTCGGCGGTATGAGTGTTGTGTCGTTTTTTAGGCTGTTAAACTGTTTTAGGTGTAGCGTTTCAAATTTGAATTTAGTAATGCTACATGGCCTAAAATAATGTAGAAAAGCTTGTTTCTACTATGTTTAAAGCATTTGACTTATCAGACATCGCTTTTGTTGTATAGCCAGGATCTGCACGCAGTGCTATGAAAATTTTAGTGTAGATGTGTTTGTATTTCAGCAGATTTAAACTCAACCAAGACAATTGCAATGAACATTTATTTGCACACAGATCAATGTGAACGTAAGCAAAAATGTACAAAAATGAACAGAGGATAACATGTGAAAATGCGTGTGTATGTGTTTCACGTGAAAACACATCCTTTGTGGGGCCAAGGCGATCTTTGCACAATAACATCAACCTGCTAACTGGCAGTTTGGTTTTATCGGTGATATACCCCTCATCGGATGTTTCGGGTCCGCTGTTCTTGTCGCAGTTGCACGTTTGGTTGGGGTCAACACAAGTTCCTGAAACAGTTTAATCTGTTTTTCAGAGCAGCGATGTAAGAATACAACATAACACTGCATTACGAGTACCTGAGTGTAGCGTTTGCACCCGAATTTTGAGCTGGTGCAACTGTTGGTTTGGTAGTCGTAATATTTTTCTTATTGCGGAGTGGATATTGATCGTTGTACGTTATGCCCTCGGACACGAACATGTTTTCTTCAAGAGAACCAAATGCCGGCAACCGTTTCTAAAACGAGGCAAACTATCATTTTTTTATTCAATACTTGATCAAAACCAATTCTGACCACCTTACCTTTAAAACAACATAGTATACGAAATCAAAGACTGAATCGTAAAAAGCTAGAGGAAAAAAAAGTTTTATGTGGGAGCAGAAATCATTAACCCAATATTAATCAAACTGTATTGGGCGACCCACAGTTGTTGCCGGCGGTGTTACAGTTAGTGCGACATAAAGACCTAATTAATTATGTAGGAAGTTAAATTGCCACAATACCTATCAACAAATGGAATAAATGTAGACAAAGGCGATCAAAAAATTGTGGTGGACAATACGACGAAAAGAATGTTTTAATGAGTTATTTATTTGTAGCCGCCTTTACCCTGTACTGGCCAAATGAGCAGTTCATTGCTGAGACGACGACTAACGTTTCCAATTCGTCATCCCACGTGATTTTTCTCATATCAGCTGGTGAAGGGTTTGCCGAGCTTCGCGCTAAGTTGTGAGCGTTCACTATCGAAGTCTTCACCGAATCTGGCAACGGTTAAGCACTAAATGAGTTGAATTACGTTTATTTCACATGGTGAAAGGAAACCGTAGCGACACAGTTTCTTCTATACTGCCACTCGTTTTTTTAGGGTAAACCAGAACTTAAATTGAATTTGCTTAAAACTACGATTCGTTGTGTCTTTATTGATGGTTCAATATAAGATTGAAAATTTGTTTCACATACTTGGTATCGGAAATGAAGTAATTGAACGGCTTCCCGGTGCTTTATGCCCTCGATAAGGTACTTGGACCGCCCACCTAATAAACAAAAATACTTCAACCGTAAATACACAAATTACAGATTGTTTTGATATTATTTTACACGTTTCTCAGTCAAGGATAAATTGTTAACAAATCTGGTTTACATGAAGCAACAGCGAGATCATATCTCACCTAACGACTTGTGGCGTTGTGATTTCTATGTGAGTCACAGCAAGCAAGAGGAAATGGAAGAGTAAGTTGAATGTAATTTTTTGGGATCAAATTTCATGTTAGTCAGAAAGTTTTAGCTTTTGCTTCGGAAAAATAAAATTCCCCAAATTTGCTACGTAACAAAAAAAACTGGTCATTGTAGTTGTACTTTCTTCATCATACTGATTTTTTTTAATTTTTTTGCAGATAAATTTTCTAAATTGTCTCATTCACCCACTATTTTGTTTTGTTAATCAAGACATACGGCACGTAGATCATTTTCAAACAACCGTTTATCTCGACCAGGATATCATTTTTATCTTTCTTTTAACTTCTTGCGTCTAAATTAGTCTGAATACCTCTCAGTGTGCCGTATCTTTACGTCCAGCGCCTAAAAGTCTGATGTCACACAGCTTTCTGTCAGTTACTCGGAAAATTGTCAGCAAAACCAGGTTTACTTAAGTTCGGGGAAGTCATGCTTTCCGTCTGAGACATTTCAATGACTTTTTGTTCGTCAATTTGACCTTTGCAACTTTTTGGTTGCAAGAACGCTGCCCAATTCCACCACTACCATGTTTTGTGGAATTGCAACAAACGTGTCGATTGGATTCTTAGAACACACAAGTTGACGTCATTTGGCGGTGTAAGTGTTGTGTTGTTTTCTGGCTGTCAGACTGCTACATTGATTTCGTTGAAGATTTTGATTTGGAAAATGTTGCGCAGCTCATAATAATTATATTTACTTAACAGCGTTTGACTTATCACGCATCGCTTTGATATTATTTTATAGCCATGGATTTGCACGAAGGGTGAAGTAAATTCTAATGCAGATATGTTTGTATTTCGGCAGGTTTACACTCAACAAACATAATTGCAACAAGCTTTTCGTCCTACACAGATCAGCGTGACCGTAATGGCTTATGTACAAACACGAACATCCTAAAATGCGTTGATATGTTTGTTATTCAAGTTTTTAAAAAACGTAGATGATTTTCATGAAAAATTCTTTTCGACCGTCTCATTTCAGTTTTCCCAATTGCATTTAAAAACTTTTTGCATTTGTTGTACCTTTTACCTTCTTCTTATCGCATCTTTCTGTCTAGCGCAAGGGAGTGTCAAAGAGCTATCAATATTGCTTGGCTATTTGTCAGCAAGATCGGGTTCACTTAAGTTCACCTAAGGCAGTCATGCTTTCTGTCTGTGACCTTTGACAATTAATTTGACCTTCTTTTAGGCTGCAGATACTGCAAAATTCCACCATAACTATGCCGAGTCTCAACAAAAAACAACCAATTAGATACTCAGTGGCGTGTATATACGATTAATATAATGGATACAACGAATAATAATCTAACACAGGTGGTTGTTCTCATCCAATCATCGTTCCGTTTGTAATCACGTGATCTTTACGCTAAAAAACAAACAAAATATTTGTCTAGCATGCTTTGCCTCCTAAGTAATTGGTGAAACGGGATCACCTCTTTTATAGCATCAACAGAGTTAGCTACTTTTAAACCGCTTTCTTGCCTATTTTATACAATCCCGTTTCTCAGACAGTGAGTCGTAACGCAGTTTGGATGAGGATGCAAAATATGATGGATGTGTCAACTAGATTTGCGTAGAACCAACGCTAACGAAATAATAGGATGTTGAATCTTGGCCAGAACACATCTGGGTCCCGTGAAACAATGTTCAGAGACCCTTGCATCCTAAAGTAAGCAATGCAATTTCCTTACAATTCCTATGTATGTGACCGGCTTGTATTTAAATATCCAACCCACCATTGCCGGTGCATTCAAGTTTTCCAAGTGTGTGCCATCCGGCCTCCCCAGCACCACCTGCATCTCCAAACATCAACCTGCTAACTGGCAGTTTGGTTTTATCGGTGATATAGCCCTCATCGGATGTTTCTGGTCCGCTGTTCTTGTCGCAGTTGCACGTTTGGCTGGCGTCAACGCAAGTTCCTGCAACAGTCGTATCAACAACACTTTTTTTGGGCGAGTAGTTCGTTGGTTTGAATCTGCGTGGGTTTCTTAAACCAGAGCTTCCCAAGCTGCCCTAACGCGAAACGATTTTTTCGCGTCAGGAGTAGGCTACACCAATTTTCCACAAAGTGTTGCGCAAGTAAAACTATCATTTGATATTGCTTTATGTTTTTACTTTTTAGAAAACGGTATGCTTTGAACTGCTATTTTCCTTCAAACGTTAAAGGTCGCAGAACAATTTTAGAAATGGAAAGGGGTCACAGACCGAAAAGTTTGGAAAGCCCTGTCCTAAACAATTTTCGCTAGTAAGCCTTACAAATGAAATCGGTTTACCTGTATCTCCGCAAGCGCAATAGTAATTTTTTTCAGAAGTTGATCCTCCCCAATACTTCATGACGACACCATCACGTGACACCCACGATCCGTACGGATTTCCGTTGTAGAGTAACACGCTTCCAATACAGCGATACTGAAAATCAAATTCGTTACTTTCGTGCTAGACTGGCAAAAAAAAATATTTCAATACACCTTTGCCTGTTCAACCTAGCACCACCAGCATTAACTGAGACATCTTGACACGGGATTTTACATAGCGGCCCACCTTGATGAATTGTTTGCACTCAGACGAGGCGTCGATCAGCGCTACAATCTGGTTCATGTTTGCGTTGTAAGTGACGTCACGCTTGTAGCAAAGCGCTGCATCACACGTGACCTCCACTTCGTCAAGAGTGTCGTGGCTGACTTTGGTGATCGCTATAAACAACGGAGAAAGGTTAATGATCTTTAACGTCTGGTTGTGATAATTTCTGTCTGGAATGAATCCATTTGAAAGAGGTCCTTTCAATTAACAACCAGTTGCACCGGTTAGTATAAGATTAAGAAATCAAATCTTGCTGCATCGTGGATACCCAACTGCATGGACATTTTTAATCTCTTTCTCTATGAGCTCTGTGTTGTATATTGCACATTGAGTATTATTTACCCTGAGAAAGGACGTAGAAACGTCGGTACGAAAAACTACATTTTCCTGAAGAGTTATCGTAAGTTTATTCAATGCCTGGCAGCAACAACTTTATACAAGTCTTTTTTGTGAGGCTGTAATTCCTCTAAAATCTTTAGTGCAAAGTGCAACACTTGTACAATCCAAACTTTCGTCATCTCTCACCCAAAACTCCCTGATCGTTGTGATTACATTTTGGATCACTTACGTGGATCAACAGTAAAGTCGCAAATGACGTAGAATGGCTGAACAAGGTCAGGCTTTGGTGAAATGAGATAAGTTCCAGAGTGACCAGGACTGATATCTTCACACGTTCTCGGGATGTCTACAAACATATAGTGGATTTTCCTACTAAACGTTTGACACAAAAATTGCAAATTTTCTACGGATTTTTTGCACTTACAAAGGCACGTTTTGTAAAATTACACTTTTTTCGATGTTATCTAAACGGACAAACTTACCTATTTTGCATAAATCTGCTTTTCCACAAGCAACACACTTGTGTCTTTGTTCCTCATAACATTGACATCCGCCGTGGTTACAGCACGCGCAGTCTGTGCGGGTACGGTCAAAGTAACATTGGCACCCCGACAATGTTTTTGTCCACTTGAGTTTAACTGAAGGAAAATAATAAAAGTTTGGATTATTACTGCAGGCCTGAATTTGAAAAAACGTATGTTTTTCCATCGTTTCGGAGTTTTCTAAAAATACTTCTGACTTTTACCACTACAACAGACAGACTGAAATGAAATACAAAACAAAACAAGTCACCTGCGTATAACCAGGCTTTTCAAAGTTGCAAGTGAGTACGAGTGCAACTATTCTGTTTTGATTTTTAATGTCACTGAATCACAACGATGCAAATAAAAGTGTCTCGTATTAAAATATACTTTATGGCAGTGGAGGGCAAGAATATTTCCTACTAATGCGCGATCAATATAATAAAGTCACAAGAGCAACTTTTTAAAGGTAAAAAATACGTGTGGCGAACCCAAGATGCAGCTAAATTTAATGGATATTATACTCTTTTAAAGAATATTGCTAAAAAAGTGTTATTCTCTAAACTCTGGTGAAGCCGACACAATCGGCCAGTTTGCCTCGCTTGTTTTCTAGTGAATTACATGGTATTGCGTACAGAACAAGGCAAAGTCGGGTCTTTAAACGTAGTTTTTTGTCGGAACTTTTAAGGAAATCACTTTTTAGTAAAAAAAAAATTGAAAAAGGTATTTAAACTTGTATACCTGCCACTTGTGTTAAAGCTGCCACTTCGCTCGTCAGTTTGTCTAAAGCTTTTCCTCCGGGTCCGTAGTTGTTAGTGACTGAGTATCTCGCGCAACTTAATACGAATACATAAAAAAGCGAATGGTCAAAAAAGTGGTAATCTATAAAAATCATTTCCGACCTTACCTATCCTCCTGTGGCGTCACGATTTCTATGTTGAATGCGGTGAGGAAACACAAGGCAACGAGCAAGCTCGGTCCACGATGCATGGCGATGTTTTTATTTCGTCACAGAGAATCAGACAAACAGATCCGTTAGTGGGCGCTAATGCCTAATTTTACCACAATACACAAAATGTTTTAGTTTTTTTATGTTTGTTAGCAGGAATCAGCTTGAACTAGTTGCTTTCTATTTCCAGCTTCAGACTGCCTGCTTAATTTTTAATTTGCAAAAACTAGTTTTTTTGTTTTTTTTTGAGGTTTGAAACTTTACAACTCGGTGGCAACGAATTCCTTCGCAACGCAACAGTATGACTTCTTGTAAAGCGATGGTCGTGATTTGCACCTGATTGCAAACAAGCTGACACCTTAAAACAAGGGGCGTCAACCCTTACCTAACCAGTCAGCCAAAACCAAGATCGGCAAGTTGTCAACTTTCTTGTTTCCTACTCTCCGGTTTATGTGTCGCTAAAATGATCAATAGTACTTGGAATTTTCTCTCACGACAAAACGCAATGTTGTGACCACCTCAGTTGATGAAAGTTACAGATTTCCTCAGTGGCAACTTGATCAGATTGACCTGGCACTGATACGACAACAACTTACACATCGAATGTTTACTCCGGTGTCAGGCCTGATCTGCAGCGTTTTTATCTTTCTGCAAACCCGCTAATGAGACATGGAGCTGTCAGCCGTTTCTCCCTGCGGTCCGGAAGCAAACATAATTCGTCAAATGCCTAATGCCGATTTTTACTTCATCGGAATCTTTCAAACGTTATTTTTCGTGACGCTTTTTGTCTGCAGATTTCAGTAAGAACTGATTCGTGCTCAGATATCGTTTTCACCAATGCAGTGTGTTTCGCAGCGTTTCGTCTCGGCACTTTGCAATGCAGGCATTTGCAAAAGCGTTTTTTCCGCCTGATTAAGAAGTGTCACGTGTGTCATAATATCGGTGCTAGATACTGAACTTTGAATGTTTTAAAAATGATTTGCACCTCGACTGGCCAAATACACTTTTTCCGATTGTCGACCGTCGAATTAAGCTATTTTATCCATTTTTTTTTGTTTTTTGCGTATACTAAGATTCCGAGCTTTCTGTCCAAACACACGCGATATCAGAAATATACGCCCAAATGCTTCAACTTAATCAACTTTTCAGTAAGAGAGTCAATATGTATCAAGAGGATAATTGGTTTAAGCAGGTTTTTTTTATCTATTTTTTACTCTGACACTTACAACCGATTCCTTCTGTCATTGACTTGGTCCTGTTGCCAACTAAACACCTCAAAGGTTCTTTCGAATTAATAAAAACCAATACCTGAGTTTGACAGAAAACCTTCGTTAAAATATTTATTGCGAAAAAAATTAAATGCTTTGGTGTATTGGCGTTTTTTAATGTTTTTGAATAACTTTTTATAAAACAGAGGAACGCCGGTTGCAATTCGGGTTAAACTACAGTAAATTGCGGGTAAACCTGTTATCAATTCTTTATGCAATTTAAAGTGTTAACAAGAAACTAACAATGTGATCTGGGTATAATAGCAAGCTATACCGCATGGGAATTTTCTGTACAGTTGTGCTCCTGCTCCAAGCAGGAGTTGATGTCACGTGGTCTTCAAGCTGAAAAGCAACGACAGCTTTTAAATTTGCAATTTTTATTATTAATCATCCAACCGACCTACCTGTGCCCATGCATTCAAGTTTTCCAAGTGTGTGCCATCCGGCCTCCCCATCATCACCTGCATCTCCAAACATCAACCTGCTAACTGGCAGTTTGGTTTTATCGGTGATATACCCCTTATCGGATGTTTCTGGTGGGTTGTTTCTGTCGCAGTTGCACTTTTGGCTGGCGTCAACGCATGTCCCTATAACATAGCATTGTGTCATTAAGTATTTCTGCTGCACTGTTTTGTGAAAAAATTCGACCTAGGAATTTCACTTAAGCTCGTTTATACAAATGCTTGAGTAGATATTATCTGAAGCAGTATGTTAAGTTGGGCAAAGTAGATTGCCTACCACAAGCTACTTTGTATGCGAAAAGATGCAGCAGCACGCAAAGGCTTCTTTAACTTCGCCTTCAACGCTATGTAACCCAAGTGCATTATGCGCCAACGTAAGACAAACGAAAGATTTGGGGTTCGAATTTTATCGTCGGATAGTCTTCACTCGTTTACGTCATAATCTTTGTCGACCGGCTATTGTTAGTTTAGACTTACAGCAAAATCGATTTTACCTGTCTCTCCACAAGCACAATAGAAATATTTTGTGGCCCCTCCCCAATACCTCATGACGTCACCATCACGTGACACCCACGCAGCGTTTTGGTTACCATTGTAGTGCAATGCGCTTCCAATACAGCGATACTGCAAATACATTGTATAATGGTCTTAGGCTTTTAGTTGGCTTGACACCTCAACTGATCACTCTGTTAGCAAAACTATTGCCAAGCTGTCAGCTTCATTGCGGTTTCGGTGTCTTGTTGTTTTCGGTTTTTGAGGAAAGTAAAATAATTTGAGACCACCTGTACGGCGAAACTAGGTTCAAGCAATGTCGCTCTAACAAACACAAGAAAACATAAATGACCAACTCGTGATGCTGACGATATATTAACCACTAGGTGGTCTTGCTTATATTTTAAACAACTAACATCAGTATAAATATTTGATACACAACACACCTTGATAAATTGTTTGCACTCAGATGAGGCGTCGATCAGCGCTACAATCTGGTTCATGTTTGCGTTGTAAGTGACGTCACGTTTATAGCATTTCTGTGCTTCACATGTGACCTCCATTTCGTTAAGAGTGTCGTGGCTGACTTTGGTGATGGCTGGACACGTTAAAACGTGTGTTTACAATGAAGTCAAATCTTTTTTTGTTTACTCACGTTGATCTCCACTGAAGCCACAAAAGACGTAGAACGGCTGAACAAGGTCGGGCTTTGGTGAAATGAGGTAAGTTCCAGAGTGACCAGGACTGATATCTTCACACGTTCTCGGGACGATGGATTCTTCAAGAAAAGACAAAACCTAAAGACTAAAACTATGTAATTTTTTTATGCAGGCAAAGCAAGATTACCAATTTCGCATAAGCTTCCAACCCCACAAGCGACACACTTGTGTTTTTGAGCCTCGTAACATTGACATCCTCCCTGGTCACAGCACGCGCAGTCTGTGCGGGTTCGGTTAAAGTAGCAAGCACAACCCGAACTTGTTCTTGTCCATTTGTTCGTAACTGAGTCAAGGTAATTTTTGTACAGTATGGAATGGGTTATCAACTAATACCTTCAACTGTTACTTTACCTGAAAATCGATTCAATGCTTCGACCTGATGACGTAACTTCTGCAGCTCGGTGACGTCACAATCTTGACCTGGTTGCCCGGGGTTACCCTGTTCGCCCTAAAACAGACATTGCACACACTTGCATGCCGGTCGCATCCATGTATACAAAAATCATCGTGTGATTAAGCCAGTGTTTCATACCGGAACGGAACGGAACGAAATACCGGAACGAAATAAATAAATTTTGGTCCAATTACCGGAACGAAATAACGAAATAAAAAAAATCAAAATACCGGAACGGAACGAAATACCGCTATTTTTTATTCCGGTATTTCGGTCTTGACATATAACCCGGAAGAGTTGCTTGGAATTTTGTTTGATACCTAACAATATATGCTCCGATAATGTTTGTTTGAGGTCATCTGTTTGATCATTGATAACCACCAAACAACAACCTTTTCGTGTTGCAACTTGCTTACGTTGTTCGGTTGAGAGCTTGTTTACACTACAGTTAATTAGATTTGACAAGAAACACAGACCGAAATACCGAAAAAATACCGTTATATTTTTGTTTCGGTCAGACCGGAACGAAACAAAAATATCGGTACCGGAACGAAATACCGAAATAAATAAATTGCCCAGACCAAATAACGTTATTTCTTTTCGTTCCGTTCCGGTATGAAACACTGAATTAAGCTATACGTAACAGAATCTACCTTGACGCCAACGCCTTGTGGTCCTGCTGGTCCAGCTGGTCCAGCTTTTCCTGGCCTTCCCGTTTCGCCTCTAACTGGGCCTCCAGTTGTGTTTGAAGACAAGTTATTGGTGGTCGGCCCGTCTGCTCCGTAAATGTGGTTGATCGTGTAACTTGCGCAGTCCTTTTCATTTCTGGGTAAAACGAAGAAATATTTGAAGCAAAGTAAAACAATTTTGGCCGGTTTACGGCGTTTATGATGTAGTTTTTAGTTGTGACACATCTATGGTGACGAACAACACGGCGGCGCACTAAATCTTCAATATTTATTAATTAATGTCATGCCCTCCTGGTGAGTGAATTTTTACCCGCTTTGCTCAGTCAAGTTTGACAGTTTTTGATGTCGTTCGAAATTGATGTGCAGAAAAATTCTGCGGTACCCCTAACGTTTGCATTTATAAAAGTCTTAGAGTTGTTTTCGATATTTCCAGTGACATCCTCAATAAACTGTTATATCTAAACATTTAGATTGTATCGTGCTGTTTTTTGATCCAAAACTAACCAATCACTATTGTCTGTTTGCTATCTCTGTTCTCTGGAATATTTATATTCTTCCACTTTTAATTTTCAAGTCAAAAAAAGCGGCCGCGTGATTTATCGAAATCATATCTCACCCCACGACTTGCGACGTTACAATTTCTATGTAAAATGCAGTGAAAAACCAGAAACAAAGAAAAAGGTTTTGCTTCATGTCTTTTCTGCGTCTTTTTCAAAGTCAGTCCGTATACAGATTTCAGTCATACGTTGTAGATCTGTTCTAAGTTGCTTAAAACAAAACAAAAACAATAACACATAGGAAATACATCAATGGCTTAGACACTGTCTTGCAGGCAAACTGACATGTGCTATTTAGTTGTTTTTTGAATGGGGAATAAAAATGCTGGTGTATATTCCTCAAAATTTTCTTTGGGACTGATGTTATTGAACTTGCGGAGTTTGTTTCCTTTACTTTTTAGTTTTTTTTTCAATTGTTTTGACTCTAACCATTTTATGCGTGTAACTCAATATGCAGGAAGCTTCCTCATAGTCTGATTCATGTTACAAAACTTCTGTCGATCTCGTGGTAGGTTTCGCTTATCATTATTTCACTTTAACTTGCAAGAGTACCAACACTTGTATGCTAAACACTGAACATAAACGAAAATTTTAATTCAGCTTTTTAACACGCAACATATGTTGCTATTTTATCATAGCAAAACTGGAAGTTTGCTACTTGTGTTGCAAGGACACCGACTTGTTTTTACTTTAGTGTAACTATCTCATGGAAAACGTGGTTAACATGGTCCCTATCTCTGCGTGTTTACGTAGACCATGTATGTCTGCGGAAACGTTGTGTCCAACAACATTGCTTTCACAACATGTGTTCGTGCTTTTTACCACTAAAATATTTGCTCTTTGCCTATCCAATACTCTTAAGTTACAAAATATAACACTAGGAACTGTAATCTTATCCGAACCTGGGGTTCCTCAGACGTGATCTTTACATTATACCAGTAACACTAAAACTTATCAATACAAAATAACTGAGATGACAAAAATTAAGTCGTAGCCACGCCTTGAACTTTATTATTTTAAAGTTTTTTATTGAAACTATTGAAACTAACAGCTTGTATCTTGCGAACACGCACACAAATAAGACGTTGCTCTTCAATCGAAGCTACCAGGACCAATGAAACAATACATTTATTAATATCAAATAAATGAGATTACCGGCCAGGCCTTACTGCAAGCAGGGGACAGACTGAATTGACAAACACTTTGTATTTTACATACCGTAACCCTGGCTGTAGAAACTGTTATTGCGAACAATTAGACGTTTTGGTTAGCGCGGTATGTTGGCGTTTATTAATGCTTTTGAGTAACTTTTCACAAAACTCGATTGTAATTGAGTTAAACTACAATGAATTTCAGGTAAACCTGTTTTGTATCAATTCTTTAAGCAATTTAATTTGTTAACAAGAAACTAACAATGTGATCTGGGTATAATAGCAAGCTACAACGCATGGGAATTTTCTGTACAGTTGTGCTCCTGCTCCAAGCAGGAGTTGATGTCACGTGATCTTCAAGCTGAAAAGCAACGACACCTTTTAAATTTACAATTTTTATTATTAATCATCCAACCGACCTACCTGTGCCCATGCATTCCAGTTTTCCAAGTGTGTGCCATCCGGACTCATGAGCATCACCTGCATCTCCAAACATCAACCTGCTAACTGGCAGTTTGGTTTTATCGGTGATATACCCCTCATCGGATGTTTCTGGTCCGCGGTTCTTGTCGCAGTTGCACTTTTTGCTGGCGTCAACGCAAGTCCCTACAACATAGCATTGTGTCATAACGTATTTCACCAGCACTGTTTTGCTAAAAAATGGGACCTAGAAATTTCCTTTAAGCTTGTTTATTCGAATGCCTAAGTTTGGAAATTTTCTGAAGCATTGTTGCTGCCCGATGTTGGGAAAAGATATGTAGACTACAAAAATACAATTTGTGTGAGAAAAGAATGCAGCAATTTCGCCTTCAACTCGAGTCAAAGTAAGACGAACCAAAGATTTGGGGTTCGAATTTTATCGTTGGATAGTCTTCACTCGTTTACGTCATAATCTTTGTGGACCGACTGTTGTTAATTTGACTTGCAGCAATATTATTTGCAACATAATTTACCTGTCTCTCCACAAGCACAATAGTAATCTTGTCTCGAAGTGGCCCCTCCCCAGTACCTCATGACGTCACCGTCACGTGACACCCACGCACCGATTAAACTGTTTCCGTTGTTAAGCAATGCGCTTGCAATGCAACGGTACTGAAAATGAATTGTATAATGTTGTTTGCAGCTATCTCAAAAACCATCTATTAGCCAATCTGTTGCCAAACTGCCAGCTTCATTACAGTTTTAGTGCCTAGTTGTTTTCGTTTTTTTGTGGAAAGTAACATAATTTGGGACCACCTGTAGGGTTAAACTTGGTTGAAGCAATGGCGCTGTAACTCAAGAAAACGTTTATGAGCCAGCCATGACGCCGAAGGATAACCACTGTGGTCCTGTCAATATTTTACTAACTAACATTAGTATCAACGTTTGATACACAACACACCTTGATGAACTGTTTGCACTCAGATGAGGCGTCGATCAGCGCTACAATCTGGTTCATGTTTGCGTTGTAAGTGACGTCACGCTTGTAGCATATCGCTGCTTCACATGTGACCTCCACTTCGTCAAGAGTGTCGTGGCTGACTTTGGTGATGGCTGGACACGTTGAAACGTGTGTTTACAATGAAGTCAAATCTGTTTTTGTTTACTTACGTTGATCTCCACTGAAGTCACAAAAGACGTAGAACGGCTGAACAAGGTCGGGCTTTGGTGAAATGAGATATGTTCCAGAGTGACCAGGACTGATATCTTCACACGTTTTTGGGACGATGGATTCTTCAAGAAAAGACAAAACCTAAAGACTAAAACTATGTAATTTTTTTTCGCATGCAAAGCAATATTACCAATTTCGCAAAAGCTTGTATCTCCACAAGCGACACACTTGTGTTTTTGAGCCTCGTAACATTGACATCCTCCCTGGTTACAGCACGCGCAGTCTGTGCGGGTTCGGTTAAAGTAGCAAGCACAACCCGAAGTTGTTCTTGTCCATTTGTTCTTGTCTGAATCAAAAGTACTTAAGTTACAGTATGGTAAGAGCCATTATTGTATGCCTTCAACTTTTACTTCACCTGAAAATCGGTTCAATGCTTCGACCTGATGGCGTAACTTTTGCAGCTCGATGACGTCACAATCTTGACCTGGTTGCCCTGGGTTACCCTGCTCACCCTATAACAGACAGTGCACACACTTACACGCCAGTTGCATCTGCAACAAGCTTCACCTAACGTTTGGCAAACTTCTAGTCAAGTTAAAATTGCATACAAATGGCCGACATCGAACACAGGTTCCATAAATAATGCAGTTTTAACCAAAGCTACAATTACTTATGATGCAGTTCATAAACGTATGCAGGGAGCCTTAGGTATAATGTCCCAATGTGACATTCAAGGGATTTTGTGTTGTAGGCTCCCGCATCTTCATTTGGGAAGTACCTAAACGCATTGACTGTCCTAATGTTGTGTCCATGGGCAAACGTCCGATCCTTTTGCACTATGGTGATGACAACGATAAACCTTATCGCCTAGACATCTATGTATAAAAAACCATCGTGTGATTAAGCTATACGTAACAGAACCTACCTTGACGCCAACACCTTGCGGTCCTGGTGGTCCAGCTGGTCCAGCTTTTCCTGGCCTTCCCGTTTCGCCTCTAATTGGGCCCCCAGTTGTGTTTGAAGACAAGTTATTGGTGGTTGGCCCGTCTGCTCCGTAATTGTGGTTGATCGTGTAACTTGCGCAGCCTTTCTCATTTCTGGGTGAAACGAAGAACTATTTGAAGTGAAGGTAAACAGTTTTGGCAGGTTCGAGATGTTTATGATGTAGTTCGCACTTTTTACACCTCTATTGTTACGATTCGTTTACCAATCTTTAATAAACTGTTACATCTAAACATTTAGATTGTACAGTGATGTAATTCGAAGCAAAATTAACCAATCAATATTGTCTACAATGTTTGCTATCTCTGTTCGCTGGAATGTTTATACTTTTCCATTTTTAATTTCCAAAGCAGAAAAGGCGATTGCACGAATTATCGAAATCATATCTCACCCCACGACTTGCGACGTTGCGATTTCTATCTGAAATGCAGTGAACAAACAGAAACAGAAAAGTAAGTTTTGCATCGTTTCGCGTTTTTTTCGAAGTCCGTCCGTAAACAGATTTCAGTCAAACGTTGTAGATCCTTTCTTAGGTTGCTTAAAACAATAACACATAGGAAATACATCGAAGGATTATACATTGTTTTGCAGGCAAACTGACATGTGCTATTCAGCCATCTACTGAAATATGGAATTAAACATGCTTTTGTGAATTCTTTGAAACCATTTTTGTGACTGATGTTATTGAACTTGCTGAGTTTATTCCTTTTGCCTTTAAGTTTCATGTGTTTTACTTTCCTCACAGCCTGGTTCGTGTTACGAAACTTCGGACTAACGTATGCTGGGTGTGGCAAGATAAGATCATTTTTTAACTTCAAACTGACTCCTTTGAAAGAAACGTCATCAACAGTTGCTAGCACTAAACACTGGTCTCAAATTTTAGCTATTTGATCACTACTTTATCATGGCATTTACAAATTATTCTGTCAATTACGCGCTTGCCCGACATCAATTTTTAAGTTGGTTAACGTTAAGAAACATATTACACAGTTTAACGTTATGTGTTCATCGGGCAAACTGGAAATATGTTACTTGTGACTGCTGAAGGGCGTTTCCTTTTACTTCCGCGTAGCTATTTCATTGACCGGTGGAAAGCATGATCTCCCATCGTTGTGTATAGCATCATTGCTGTGCTCACACTTTTCACTGCCAGCATAATTATTTTTTAAGCTGGGCGCAATCATTCGTTCAGTATTTCTCATGAGCGGCAAAATGTAACGAGATCCCAAAATCACCCGAAGTTTCCGCAGATGCAATCTTGGCATTGAAGCCGTTGGAACTCAAATTATTTGTGTTTAAAGCAGAACAAAAAGTACAGTCGTACACACACACACGAATGGCATTGTAACAATACATGCAATATTATGATCACATAAAATGAGATTGGCAACCATGGCTTACTACTAGCAGGACAAAGGCTAAATATACAAACCTATTGTATTTTACAAACCACAACCCAAGCTATAAGAACTGTTGCTGTACTTGTGGTAAGGGTTCACAGCTTGCAAAGTGCCGACTGGACGTTGAACTGAAAACAATCATTACACGCTAGAAGTTTTACCCGCGTTGGGCCACGGGGCTGTTGCTTTGCCTGCAGGAAGTTGCAAGGGCTGGAGTGAGTCAATAGACCGGTGTGGCTTGTTGCACATATTACATTAATTACAGATATAAACTGGAAGTTTTATGTTTGCTTTAGCATAAGCTTATTTTGCTGGTTGCTACTGCCACCTAACGACTTCAGTAAAAATGAAACAACAAAACAAACGAAGGCGAAGTTTTTAATCTTACAAAATTTCGCAAAAATTGCAACAAAATAATAAAACTGAATATCAAATATTCGCTGTATGTCTGCTGAATAATGAGATCTTGTTGTTCTTTCCGGCATCATCCTCCTGTTAGTGTAGCAAAAATATGGTTTTGCAAATTTCTCAAAGGCATGTTTGTGAGTGTCGCAGACCATTAAAAAGTGTTGTAGTTCAGATTGACCATGGTTAAGGCTGTGACTTTTATTAGATAGCCTAATCCTGACACACGACCTAACTTCCAAGATGATTGTGTAAGCTGTAGAAGTCTTTGTGGTCAAGTAGTCTTAAGTGGTTTAGCTTAAAGTCAAGTCTTGGGCGGGTCAAGTCTTATACCAAGTCTCTTAAGTGGTAATGAAACTGTGTTAGCAGGGTTTCAGATCAATTATTCCATGGTGGTTACATACTTTTATAGGTTATTTAACTCAAGTCAAAAGTAGCGGTTTTGTTACATGACAATTGCCAACAAATGCCACCACATCTTTCAAGTAAGTGCACTTTACTTGGCTGTTCTGTCATAGAACTCTAGAGGGATTTGGTTTGAATTATTTTTTTCAAACTATTACTGGTATAGTTTTAGCTTTGATTTCTCAGGCGTGGCCGTCAGCTTATAATCGTTAGCATTGACATCGGTCCTTCTCTCGCTGTTTCAATACGCTCTTATTACAACGCGACACACCTGGTCAGATTTGAACATCAACTTTCGCTTACACTGAAATAACTTTGTTTAATTTTGCCTTTTTGATTTAGGTTGTGGCTTATACAGAAAGCTCTCAATCCTTTTAACACTTGAATGGCCAAAATTTCAACACTTTAAATGCCTGTAGGGCAAACAGTTGCTCATCTTATACTTACTTGGACATGGCCGGTATTGGCAATACTTGGACGCCCTTGCGTCACCAGCACATCCGTCATCACCAACTTTTCCATTGATGCAGATTCTTGTCCTATATCTTGTTCCCGGCCCACATCGTGGAAAGCAATCACCCCACTTGGTCCAACTCCCCCACTCTGTAAACATTCAAATTTTTTTGTAAACTCATTTTCCTGTTGTTGGGAGTGTTTTTCTGAGCAATTTCTGGTCCTTCATTCTTTTTTAATAAAAATTTTTTGTGCATAAAAAAAGCGTTTGGCTTCGTAGTGATCCGGCTCTGACTGTCAAAGGTTTTCTCGTACCCGATTCTACGCAATCGTCCTCATTACAAGAATCAGATTCTTGATTTTCCCCTTCACAATCTTCATCATCTCCAGTGTTACAAGTTCGAGTTCTACTTCTGGTTCCACCTCCACATGTCAAACTGCAGCTTTCCCAGGGTTGCCAAGCGTTCCATGCTAGACGATAAGTTAAGTTTTATGTCTGTTGTTCAGTTGTCGATGTACGGAACTATTGCAGTTTACTAGTTGGTTATGCTGACTAAAGCATTTTTAAAACGACCAGCTGTAAGTAACATGACTATCTATTTTCTAACCCTGCATCTGGTTTTTACAATTCCCTAATTGCCATTGCAGTCATTTTTTACCTGGGCATTCTTGTTCGTTACATGCTTCAGTTTCCTGGTTACTTCCAGGACAATCTTCATCATTTCCAGTGCTACAAGTTCGGCTTTTACTTCTGGTTCCACCACCACATGTCAAGGTGCAGCTGCTCCATTCTTGCCAAGTGTCCCATTCTACAAAGCGAACTTGTGTATTCACTTCTAGGAATTGGATGATAAGGTTGGGGGTTCAAATCTTACTCCGGGTTATTTTTTTGGTATCCATTTAACTTGCATGTAAACCTAACTGCTCATTGCGCATAATTTAACTGTGTATTACTACTAATTGTAAAAGTTACCTTGGCATTCTTGTTCATTACATGATTCACTTTCCGAGTTACTCCCAGGGCAATCTTCATCAGTTCCGGTGTTGCAAGTTCGACTTCTACTTCTAGTTCCACCGCCACATTTTAAGCTGCATTTGCTCCATTCTTGCCAAGTGTTCCATTCTAGTTTACGTGTAAAAACCTTTTTGAATTTTGTAGATACCAAATTCAACGTTAAAGAGACAACCACTGGACAATGTAAGTTGTTTGCCAGCATTGAACTAATTATAAACAATGAAGAGTCAAATTTCAAAAACCAAAGTAACAAGAGGCTGAAGCAGGCCATGGCAAACGTTTTCTTGTCAATGATTGTTTTTAAAACAACATTAAATCTTGGTACTTTCTGCAAAGGAATACAGTTTGGATATACTTGTAAATTACCTGGACAGTTTTGTTCATTGCATGATTCTAATTCATTATTGCTCCCAGGGCAATCTTCATCGTTTCCAGTGTTGCAAGTACGACTTCTACTTCTTGTACCACCATCGCATGTTAAGCTACAGGTATTCCATTCTTGCCAAGTGTTCCATGCTAAATTGTTCATAAAATGCGTTTTGTAGTTTACTTGATGATCACAAGTCTGTTTAAGTGCTCACAAGTCTCATTTTGTTTGAAATTTGGATTAGTGGTAAACGCGATTTTGTTACATGAAAAAAAAACAAGTACAATATATTGAAAATAAACCTGTTGTGGTTGTGAAAGCGAAACAAACGCAAGAACGTCAGATTTAGAACCATAGGCAAAAATATATTGTTTAAAAACATGAAATCATCCCTTCGGTTTGCAGCTTTAGGTGCAAGACAATTTCTTGAAAGTTACCTGGGCAGTTTTGTTCATTACATGCTTTAGTTTCTACGTTACTCCCAGGGCAATCTTCGTCATTTCCAGTGCTACAAGTTCTACTTCTACTTCTGGTACCACCACCACACGTTAAAGTGCAGCTGCTCCATTCTTGCCAATTGTTCCACTCTAAGTTATACGTATAAAATCTATTGTAGTTTCTATTGTGATCAAGTTTGTTAAGTTTGCATTTTGTTTGAAATTTCGATAAACCGTTTAAAACAAAGCACTGCAATATATTAAAACGTCTTAGCACTTTGACTGATGACGTTATTAAATTTAAAAAAGAAAAGTGTTTCCAGTTTTGGAAACAAGACCTTGACTTGGTCTACCTTGGCATTCATGTCCGTTACATGCTTCACTTTCCGAGTTACTCCCAGGGCAATCTTCGTCAGTTCCAGTGTTGCAAGTTCGACTTCTACTTCTAGTTCCACCGCCACATTTTAAGCTGCATTTGCTCCATTCTTGCCAAGTGTTCCATGCTAAGTTACACGCAAAAATTAACGTCACACTGCCAGGAATTCCATTTTCTTAATCTTTTTGCATGGGTTCCAGCTATTTCAGGTCTTTTAGCTCAGTCAAGTTGTTACTAAAACCAGGGTGCATTCAAAGGTCAATGGTTCAAATCCCGGCCTGGGGTTTTGCGGGTTTTTTATCCGTGTACATTAGTGACAATGTCAACAGGCCGAACCAATTAAAGATACCAACATAAAAGCAAACAATGATATGCTGGCGAAACTGCAATGAAGTAGCAAGTAAGACAGTAACAATGTGCGTTATCCGGCAAAACTTCCTGATAAAAAAACCTGATAAACAAAAATGCCAAAACCAAACCTAAAGCAGAGATACTTGACAGACTTATCAGGAACTCTAAAAATGTTTATTTGTTGTGATATTAAGTTCTTGGTGATTAAGATTTAAAATGCGTAAATGCAGCTTCTACATTATATGTTACCTGGACAACTTTCCTCGTTGCAATCTTTGGTTTCCGTGTTCTTCCCCGGACAATCTTCATCATTTCCACTGTTACAAGTTCTGTATCTAGTTTTCTTTCCACCTCCGCAAGTTTCACTGCAACCACTCCAAGCTTGCCACGTGTTCCATTCCGCCACTATAGGGAATAAAGCAAGAAATGTGCTTGCCATACCAGTTTACTCGTAAACACGTTAATGAGAGTTGCCAAATTTAGTAAATGGACTTGACTTGTCGATGTAAAAAAATTATATTAACGTCGACAAACCAATTGCTTCAACAAGTTGCTTTAATTTTTTAACCTGTGTTTTGGTTAGGATTTTACCCATTTTCTGTGCTACATATATGAGTGTGCCGTTATCGTTGGCTTGCATGAATGCTTTAGGCAGATCCCTGTACCAAATATGCACAAGCAAATAATTCATGTTCGAACCTGGGTTTTCCCTGGCGCAAGGAGTTTCGTTGCAAGCTCCAGACTCTGTACTACTTCCTCCGCAATCCGAGTTTACTCCACTATTACAGGCGCGGGTTCGAATCCTGGTTCCACCTCCGCAAGACTCCGTGCATCCCTCCCATGTTCGCCAGTTGTTCCAACCTGTCAGTAAAAATAAATTGAATATTTTGTGAGTTTAAAACCTTTTATCACGCGTCAGTAACTGGGATGTGCAACAAAGCGCGTTTACAGGCAATTTTTATTATACAACGGATAGATTTTCTAAAAAGGACTAATTTTTGGCCTCATTACTCATGCCAGGTGCTTGGATAAGAATAAACTAAACCGAGTCGACTTTACTCTAAGACTTGACTAGCAGACAACATTTCAGAAGGGACATGCCCTACGTTACGAGGTCAAAGTTTATGACAAGCCAAGTGATTTACGAGTCCATATTCCAACCCATTTTGTAAGTCAAGTTTTGCGACCTCTTTGTTTTAAAGCAGTAACGTCGTCAAAATGACACGTGAACCTATTTGCATTTTTGAGATTATTTCTGACTTGCGCGCTGCGCTCAAAACCTTGCAGACCCCTGCGATAAGCTTTGGATCGGCTTTGCAAACAAACTGTTGTTCAAAACGTCGAATATTGCTTGCTTACGTGGACAAGGTCTGCCGTTGCATGGAAACGACATTATTGAAGATCCCTTGCAATCTGACAACTTTCCAGTGTTGCAACCACGAGTTCTTCTTCTGCTTCCTCCTCCACAAGTCTTTGAGCAGGAACTCCAACTATCCCAACGAGTCCAGTCTGAAATCGCAAACAAAAAACGAATAAAAACCTGGGTGTCGATTGCGTTTCTTCTTATATGTCAAACAAACACTCACAGTATTAGGGTTGGCTACACGAAACGCGTCGCAAAGTTTTTTGTAATTTTTGCTTTGGTTACCTTGTTTCGTCCATTTTCTAACTTGTGGGTTGTTTTGAATTTAAAAAACTTAAAATGTGATAAATTTCGTCGCTGCAAGACCTAGGATTAGGCCGATTGACATTGGATATTAACATTTCTCGTGGATTCGTGGGTTTAGCGCTTAACAAACAAATTAACAAAAACAATGAAAAGTTGCTGGGCATAAGAAAACAACCAACCCAAATTCCCGTTTACCATTCACAACTATGCCAATGGATTAATAAGTCTGAAAAATGAACGAATAGTGGGCAGCATATGACTAAATCAGTTTGTTTCCTCCATCAATGATAGGGCTAAGTATAAACAAAACACTCTTACAGGCTCTACTGGCTGCGGCGAGCGTTCCTGAACAAGGGATGTGTTTCGCACAATTGAAGTTCAGTTGGCTGGTTCGGGCGAAGGGATTGTTCGGCGCGCAATCTTTCCTCACAAAGGTGTTGCAGAATCTTGTTCTTCTTCTGATTCCTCCTCTTCCGCAGGTTACAGGACAAGCACTCCACTGCGTCCATTCCGACCAAGCCGGTTCTGTTGCAAAACAACAAACAGTTCAATTCTATCTTCTGTTAAAGCAAAATCTCAACGGTTAAATATACCCATGAAAATTTGGAATAAGATGTTGTGGAGACACAGACATGAAGAATTGCCTGATTTCAAACATAACTGTCAGGGAGTTAGTATGGAGAGAACACATGTACTGATGATAACTAACAGCGATTGTTATTACGTTCTCTCATTCTAATGTATTCGCTACATACATCCTCTCGGGCAATTACATATTTACGTTTTTATATTACGACGTCAACCATCTGATTTGTCACAAACTAATATGACGTTCGTCATCGATGAGTGCCACCGGGGGCGGACCATGTAGCTATAGTTATGTATGTTTTGTATTATAGCTAGTGGTAGTCTATGGTTCCCACATGATGACGTACCGGGTCGTGGCTCCTCATCCCTGGCTGGGTTTGTGCACAGATTGTCGACGCACGTGTCAGTGTAATGACATTTACTGCATACTGGTCCTGTCAGGTACGGACGTCTGCAACAACAAAAAGGCGGGAAAGGTTAAATACAGGTTGTTGTGCAGGACTTATGACAGATAAAATTGCCATATATTGAGCCGTGTCGCTGTCATGTTACTTTAAACTCAGGTTAAATCGGCATGTTTTTACTGAAGCAAGTCGGGTATCTTTTTGCTTCCAGGCATTGGAATCACATTGAATTTCAAGCGAAGTGCCAGCATGCCTAACTGTGCTGTCGATATCTGGATAATTTCTGCTTTTTAATAGACATACAAGACACGGGCTTAAAAAGTAACCAAATTTAAACACAACGTTTTTCCAAAAACGCTTGCCTAAAAATGTGTGTAATTAATTTAAACTCTATGGCACTTACGTATTTATCAAGCTTTTTCGGGAATTAAAATTTCATTCGTAATATTCAGATGACTGCAGTTTGTATCATTTACAGCAGTCTTTTAATGTGGGTGGCATAGTTGAAACAGATGATAAAAAATCATTCAAGTAACAAACCTAGTAATCCAATTCCCACCAGGTACGTAATCGCAAACCATGATCGTCGCATCTCTCCATATTTGTCTGTTCACGCTTATTGCTGAACACTTGGTGATCCCACATCCAACTTTGAAGGATGCAGCCCATGCTAGCTATACAAAGAACGACAAAATTATCTTGACGTGTCTAAAACCATAAGACGAACGACGTAATAGTCATGAATACAAATTTCTGTTATCTTTACGTGTGTAAAACTACAAGAAGAATTACTATATCACATTGCAAGGTCAATGCAAACGTATTGCAGCTCATTAAAAATGTTTTTGGACAATAAAATGTTTTGCATGACAAGATAAATGAAATACTTTGCGAGATCAGTCAAAACTGGCTGCCCTTTACATTTGTCGTGTAATAAGGTTCACTATATAAACTGCACTCATGCAAAATCTTTTAGTGATTTAAACAGGAAAATTGACCCTGCTTTAAACAATTTTATCCGGCGGTTAGCTTGACTTTAATGAAGTCAGTAAGGCTTATAAACAATATTTGTTTCAGAATAATACGGTGACAAAATACCTTTTTTTACCACATCTTATGTGTATTTATATGTCAACATATCAACAAGATCGTCAATATGTCAATATGTCAACAAGATCGAAACATCCGAGAAAAACTGACACTCACCTGGGTGTATCTTTTACATCTGTTTCTAGCTGTGCATTTGTTAGTTTGATAATTGTAATATTTCTTCTCTTCATTCCACCGGGAAATCCCCTGCACCGCGAATTGATCATCGTAGTCGATTCCCTGCGACACGTAGATGAGCTCCTCTACCCTTCTAAAGCGATCCATCTTCTTTTTCTGCGACGGTAAAGTTTTTAAGTGTTTTTCAATACATAGGTATTCAGCTACCAAATCCTCCTACAAACATATCGAAAGAAGTTATTTAAATCTAATTTGCTTTCATGATTAAGTTTGGACACTAGTTGTTTCTCAGCTCTGGATGTAAGTTAACTCTTGATTCGCCAACTTACCGTTCAGCGAACCTACAGTTATAAATAGTTTTGTTTAAACGCAGTAGCTTGACCAAATTTGTGTGTATTTTTTAAACCCCACGCAGCGATTTTCTGCTTGGCGGTCGATTTAAGTTCAGCGTTTTTCTTCTCGAGGAAAAATTTCTTCACTTTTTATGGTAAATTTTACTGCATGCAAAACACGCATGGTATGAGATTGAACACTTTGCTACTGTGCAACTATCTAGTTGTCACAACCAAAACCTCTTGTTTTATCTGTTGTGTGCAACTTGCCACGTTGCCCCTAAATAATTTAACTTTAAATAATTTAAAATTTGGTGCCCATAAAAATCTTGCGCAAAATAGGCTAGATTCTTAAACAAAAGATTTGATTTCGCGGAAGTGACTTAGTTGTAACTGTTAAACCTCGGTGCATTATAGAAAACGCAAGTTCGCATGTACGATTTTGTCAATGCATGAGGGGGGGGGGAAAAAAACTTAATTAATGAAGAACTTGGAGATTTTTTTCAGGAATAGCCTATTTTAATGCGCAATTTCGAAATTTGGGAGGGGCCATGGCCCCTTTAGCCCCCTCTTGGCTACGCCCCTGTATCAATGTACCTGTGCTCCGGAGTCCTGATGAATACAACACCCAGATGAACGTACATCTTGTTTAAGATTTCGATAAAGCTGACTAGTTTTCGCGGCAAAGACAGAGGCAATACTATTAACGAGTGAGTCTGTTGTTAGCAAAAATACCACAGTCACAAAAACCTTCGAATTAGTGCAATGTATCTCCGCCCAGGGGCAAATTTCTTTATTATTGGTGTTTATGGCCCAGGTTTGTACATTTTCCTAAAATATAAAACTACCTAGTTGCTGTAGCTAAAATCGCGCCCACATGTGGTTATGTTACAATTTGATCATAATTGTGTGGTGTTAAAAAACAGAGACTATTCCGTGTTTTGACGTGCAATCCTGGTATACTTACTTGGACAAGGGATAAAAGGATTGAAAAATATTTAAAAACCGTTTCTTTGCGTATCCAAGAAAAACTTGACAAAGTAAGAAACTTGGTTAAAACCCACTCTGTTTATTCCGAAGGTACACTGCTTCGAATATTCCGTTGCCAAGCCTTCCAACTCCGAGTCCCAGGTAATTTTCATCATGTCAGCTGGAGGAGGATCGACATTTCTTCGCACGAGATTGTTCGCATCAACTATCATGCTGCGAATTTCATCTGGACGAAAATTAAACACAGGTTTTTACTGCACCAACCATTTTTTAGAATGACAATCAACAGTTGTTTGTCACAAAACCTGCTATAATCTGAATCCTAAAGCCCTCATTATTGCCGTAACCAGGCGGTGCTTGCCATCTAAATAGGCTACCCCTAAAAGTATTTATCCGCTCCGAAAATTCGGGCTGGCTGCGTCTTTACTCCTGATGTTAGTGTTTGTCTGCGAGCCGTTTGGTTTGAATCCTAAGTTTGGTCTGTACCGTTTTGCAAGTTAAGTCGGAAACAAACCAACTTGAATCTTTTGAACTGATCTATAAAATTGTTTAATCATGATTCGTTACTTGTGCCCCTGTGCACTGCTGTACAAGTTAGACGTGTTAAGTCTGTAAGGGACTGGTGCAAAACTGACCTGTCATTTTGTAGGTTGTCACAACGCGACTTCGTGCATATCTCCCTGCTGAGCCAGGCGCTTCAATTGACCACCTAAAATAAATGAGTTAGGTTTAACTATCGTCCGAACGTTTTTGAACGTTTTGATCTTACTTTTCCCCGATGCAGGTTTTCATATTTATAAAATACCAGCTTCCTTATCACGTTGTGCCGAAATTGTCAAAAACCGTTAAGAAAAGAAACTTTTATCGTTTGTCGGCACAACACTTACCTAACAGTTTGAGCGTTCACCATTCCAATGTTGGTTATTGCGACGACACACAGACATATTGCGAACCCTGTGATAACCGGCTTAAACGCAATAGAGCAATGCATGTCGTTATTCTAATGACCTAAAATGATGTAATTTTTACATGTTTGATATCCACTATATCACAAATTTGTTTGTTTGTAAGCTTTTTTCGTGTAAAGCAAGAAGATTTTGCCCCAATATTGCTTGCTCAAAACATCCGTTGATAATTCTATGGTGAAAGGAACCTAAACTTTTGCCAAATACTATTTGTTTTACTGATACAATTTCCAAATGCCGTTTAGGCCTGTTTTCTTATTTTTCGAACATTTAAACTGCCCCTAACATCCTCCCAAGCCGCTCTGTGGTCTGATTGAAGTTCTGTGTGTCGGGTGATATATATACCCTTATTCTGACGACGAAACGGAAATGTTATAATGTCACAACCTTTCAACACAGAGTCCAATCATTTCTACGCGTATAACATTGGCTCAGCCACCTCCTTTCCCACAACTGACCGTAACCTTTCACGTCAATTCCTGGAAGCATTTATGCAAAGTCGGCCAGCGCCCAAGTCGTTTGCAGAAGCACGGTTCGGTCTGTATGAGTTCGATATCGCGCTGCTGGTAGATCCGAGATGCAACAACAAACTGTGGCACCGGCTATAATCTTTGCAAAGCGAGGTTTGTAATCTCTGTTTGTTTTGCCCATCAGGCATTAGCGAGCGGTGTGGCAAGCTGATTAACGTTCAAATGGGCGGTATCTAAATGGCAGCTCAGTCGGCGAAGGTCAGACGGCACAGTAGTTAACGTCGTTATACTTCTCCGCCGCATTAATTAGGCTCAATGTTTACAGGTTACTCCACGACCCAGTTTTTTTTAGTCTGCTTCGTACGCAAGCACTTACAACGCTATTTTGAGCTTGTACGTTGTTGCGGTTCCTCTCTACGTACATACTGGATGATTTTAAACCACATAACGGATAAACCCGAACATATTTGACGGATTTCGTGCGAATATTTCCTGTCCAGATTTAGAACCCGTTTGGTGGTCGTCATTTAGAAAGGATAACTGGGTGTAAACCTGGCCATTATGACGGCACAGACGAATTGCTGTGACGTGTGTGATTATCATTTCATTCTCACCCTGTGGTGAATTTGTTTCTTCGAAAATCGCACGCGATAATATTTGCGGGTACATTTCACATCTAAAAACGTTTTTGGGGCTTTCAGGAACTTGCAATGCGGCATCTCTGTTACAAAACTCCCAAAAAACTCTCTTCAAAGCATGAAATAAACCTGATTCTTCTTTGCTTCACTAGCTGGTTACATTGAATGCAGCAAAATGGCTCACAAAGGCGGAGTAAAGTCTTCAACAGCTTTCCAACAGAACCTTTTATATAGGGCTGCGTGTAAATGTCGTTTCAGTCACTTTGCGAGCCGTGGTTTAATGAATCATTTGGAAAACATCAAACTAAAGTTCGTTTCATGGTCATCAAAACCAAAACCGAACAAACTAGTTTTTGAAAGTTTAAATTGCTGATGTAAATTTAACTGAATCAATTAAAAAGTTGAACCACACTGTGCAACACATTGTGCTGGCCTCGTAGAAAAAAGAAATGTGTGAAAACCTTTTAGGACGACGACCTGGGCAAAAGTGTGTGTTAGGTAAGCAGATATTTTACACGCCAATTTTTTACGCCAAAGGTAGCGTATACATGACTGTCTGTATTTTAGACCAAAGAAAACGTGTTTACACGCTCTAAAAGTTATAAAAATTAGTAACTGTTTTTCCGAATGCCTGCGGGTTTCTTTTCATTAAAGTGTGTGCCATGCCGCAAATCGGTTAAACCTTGAAAGTTACAACCGACAACATAAACTGTTAAAACCAAGAATTCGTCTAAAAGGCAAGCGCGCGGTCGTTGTTTGTATATTTGATCTAATTGGATCAAGCGCAAGAGTTACCATAAGATTCATTAGGTTTAATGAGAAACAATCGACTTTAATAGTTGATATTTCAAGACGTGATGTAGGCTATGTAAAACACAATGTTGTTTTCAAGACAGCAAGAACAGTACTTATTTCCCATGCTCACCAAAGAGGTTATTTCAAATCAGAGTCGGATTTCCAGCTTTTCCGTGCAGGAAGGTGGAGGTTAAAAAGATATTATGTGCGGTGGGATTCGAACCCACGCCCTAAGTCAACGCTTTAGGACACATTTAAATGAGGAATATGAGCTAACAAACAATTTGTACACGAAAAAATATCAAACATTTATTGTTTTGCGTTTGTCCAACATTTTAGTTTTCGGACTCAAATGTCGAACACGCCCTAAGGTTGGGTTTAACTTGCTGTTAAACTAGTTAAACTAGATTCAGTGTAACTCTTCTCCGAAATGATTCAACCATTCTTTGAGAACTAAATATGTCAACAGACAAGAAATCGAAACCACTAAGCTTGCAGCCACCAAAGCTGCCAGAAGCGCTGATGTGAGATCAGATAAGACAACGGTGTCAACCTGTTTTGTGTTGTCATGTTGTATCATGTGACCTAACTGCCGTTAACGTTATTGGGTTTGTTCGCATCATGCTTAATTTACCTTTATTAAAGACTTCAGGAAAGCAGATATCATTTTTTTTGGATGAAGCCAAATTAAAAACTGCGGCTTTATCGTTTGTATGATGTGTAGTATATGGTATGTGCTGTATGAACTGGCAACAACTGGTGGGAGAAAGGAGTCTTCAGTTCGTTGTATTTAAATTTGCGGCACTTTTTAGGAATATTTTCCTGGTAATCTAATCAGAGGTTTTGAAGTACTTACATGCATAAAAAAAATTTAGAATGTCAAGTCAAACTTAATGAATTCTCCAAGCAATCATTTTCGACTACAGAATTGACGCGAGACTGTTAAGCAGCGATGGGATGTGAACTCACGCCCACAAGACAACAAAGTGATAAGGAATAATAAAATTTATTCAGAAATATAATTTCCGAAACACAAGACACGGAAATAAAACAGCAACTTAATTGAAAACGTCACTGCCAGAGAGAATGTAAATACATTGTAATAGAAATGTTTCAACAATCGCTGTTGTCAATCACTGACAAAATGTAATACACTACATACAAGCTCTCTGGCAATTATGTTTTATTCACTTAAACTCTCCAATAACACAATATAACACTTTTAAAAATAAGCGCTCTAAAAATCCAAATAAATAAAGTACAGACAAGTATATTATGTTCAGTTCTTGGTGCAGCAATCCTGTGGGTTTCCGCCACTGCAACTTCTCTTCCGTATTTGTGTATCAGCTAAACACGAATCTCCCACGTTCTTCCATTCACCCCACGGAGTCCAAGCTGCGGACAATAAAAAGTTCACTAACTGACTGAAGATGTTTCAGTATTTATGTCTATTTTTATTACTTCACAATGAGCGGTATTACAGTGATAATGTTAAAGGCGCTATTTTTTGCACTGTTACTGCGCTAATATTATTGTACTCTGGATAAATGACGGTTAAAACATAAAATACAAGTGAGTAAGAACAAACCAATAGTTACCGTAACGAATTAAATTTCTAAAAGGTTTACAATTTCAATCATTGATCAACGAAATCATTTGTTTATTTTAGCCCCTACCCGCAAACATTTGCGAAAAAATACTCTTTTTTTCGGCAGTTAAACGTATTGGACAATTCTTATCAAACGATATAGTACTACCATAGCCGCCATAACAAATATGAGTTAAAAAGCATTGGAAAACGTTTCTATTTTCTGCCAGTCATCGCTATGAAACGTTTTTTCCATGCCTGATAAATATTCATTGTTTTACAGCAACACCTCGCAATTTTCTCAGGGGTTTTACTTACCGGCTGCTGGACAGGCATGTGCATTACACGGTGATGTTGAATGTGAAAGTCCACAGCACTCCTTGTCATCATCAGCGGAACATTGACGGGTTCTGAAGCGGATTCCACCTCCACAAGATTTTGTGCACTCGCTCCAATCTTCCCATGATCGCCAGGAGGCCGCCACAGCAACTGGTTGGGGTTTCACTACAACATGAAAATGGTTTATTGTTGACACAGTTTTTTGCCTATTTCTATTTTTTCTATGGTTGGGCTTGTGTCTAAATAGGTTGTGTGTCAAAACACGACGAATGTAATAATTGTATCTATATCTATAGGGTTGTTGTATTTATAAATTTATGATTTCGGCTTGGTAGCCCACTTAGATTCACTTTATTAGAGTAATCCCAAGACTTTTGACAAGGCGATTAATTTTGTATTTACGTTACGAAATGTTTAGGAAACCAAACTGTCGTTAACATACATGGGCCAGTTTAATCATAAAACCAACACAATTTAATCAGCCGAACTGTGATAACACACAGGATTTATCAGTCATCAGTTGTGCTTACCAACAGGTGCGCATTTCTGTGTGTTGCAAGCCACTCGTCCTGTGCCAATTCCTGTGCAGGAAGGTCCAACCGTCCCCTCGCATTGACGACTTCGAGATTTTATTCCGATCCCACAAGTCTTGGTGCATTTTGACCAACTGCCCCAGGCTGACCAAGCTGCAAAACCACGTTTGTTGCCGTTAAATGTTATGCTCCTACGTTAACTAGTCATTTAGCTTTGACTTGGAAAAACTTTAATGTTTCAGTGCTGCGGGGTCTGATATTGTGCGGCAGTTGCGAAGTAATGGCGATAAAGTTTCAGAAAGGCTAAAGTTGTGAGTTCGAACCTCACCATGACTAGTTTTTTTTCTTTAGTTATGCCCCAGATTGACGATAAGCATGAGCAGGACGACTATGGAAAGGCGTCAAAGCTAACGCTTGTGTTACTATACTTGTGGAAATCAACTTAGAGACATTGCATCTGTTGTTTACACAGTCTGTAACACTTTGTAACTCTATTAGGTAAGAAAAGCGTTTAAAATTATAGCTAAAATTTATATTTAGGCTCCGAAATGTGACTTTATGGAAAAGTTGCATGGGCTAAGTTTGAAGGCGTACGGGAATATAAAATGCATATTTTTACTCTCCAACACAACGCTGATGAGAGTCACCGAACTTGTACCAAATCAATTTGTCAAATTCAGCACTTGTGTTAGTCTACTCACCACGGCGTTGTGAAGGGCAGGACCTAAGAGTGCAAGGTCTGGTGTCTCGTAGTCTTCCGAGGCAAACCGATCGACAGGTTCTTGTCCTAGTTTCAACTCCGCTGCCGCAAGTCTTTGAACATTCTGACCACGTTGTCCATTGGGTGTATTTCGACACTGCAGATAAACAGAGAAATTCACATTTTCGGAAAAATTTACATTTCGGAACACACGATAGGAACGGATTTATTTGCGTTAGAAACGATTGATGATTTGTATTTTTTAAAGACTGATGTATACATAGGTGTTGGTGTTACAATGTTAAATGACTGACAAAAGTCTAACTGTAAAGTCATAGGAAGTTTTAAGAGGGTTTGCCGTCCCCAAGGTTATCGGCGGCTTAAAATCTCCATCACAGACCCGACATTTTTACGGCTCCCGGGCCACGTAAGACCTTTTGCTTGACTTTTACCGACTCGTTTAAGCCAATTTGGAATTTCGAAATAAACATATTTAGTTAAATAAATGACAAAGTTATTTGCAACAAAATAGTTTATTAGGTATATTATAAGCTAAATGTTGTCTTTGATATTTTTGATTCACTACCTCTTGCGGGACAACTGTCCTGGTTACAACTTCCACTTTCCGAAGCGTCTCCTGTGCAATCAGCGTTGGATCCAGTGCTACAAGCGCGGGTTCGAACCCTGCTTCCACCACCGCATGAAGCAGAGCAAGACTCCCATGAACGCCAGTTGTTCCATTCTGCACCGATAAAAACTTGGTTAAATTGCGTTCGTCACAGACAACTTATCGATGAGGTTGGATGGTATCTTTTATTCATAGCGGGATTCATTTAAAACAGTTATTACTGTTGAGTGCGGACGGGTCTATTCGTTACGCTGTGATGTCATTTAGGTTTATTCCACAGTAATTGTTGGTTTTATTGATTAATGGGGCTAGTGCATCGTGATGCAATTAAAATTGGCACCTTAACCCTTTAGGCTACTTATTAAATTTAGCAATCTGCACAGTTTAGAAATGTAAGCTATTGTTGTGCATCGGTCCAACATGCAGCAGCTGGCGGTGTCTGTGATTCGGCTTTTGGTAGGCTTACCGCCATGTCTGTGTAGCCTGGTTGGTTAAGCGCCAACCCGGGATAGGCTCCTGTCGTGGGTTCGAATCTCACCTGAGGCTAGATTTTTTTCAAGGCCACGCCTAACTGAATAAAAATGGTTAAAAGGCCAACTATGATTGGGTATGAGGCCTTTTGCAGGCCCTTCGTGGTCTTGCTATTTGTACTTGTTACATTAGAACCGACATAACGCGTCGTCATAAAAATAATGTTTCTGATTTTGAGGCTTTGAAGTCTAACATAATAGTTTTGTTTCCGTCCAAACGTCAGATGCTAGCGTAACAACTCACTGGGACAAGGCCTTGCGTTGCACATGATAGAAGTTGATGCAGATCCAGTACAGTCACTGACTTTCCCGGTACTACAAGTTCGACTCCTGCTTCTACTTCCTCCTCCACAGGTTTTCGTGCAAGCACTCCAACTTCCCCAACGGTTCCAACCTAACATTCATGAACGATTTGTCATAAGCTGTAGTCGAAATTATTCACAAACTAAACCGTTTTTTTTTCAGAAACAGAGATTAAAAATTCTACATCTTTTGTATTTTTTCGTAGCATGTTAAAATTACTTGAGCACAAGTGGGTTTAACTTTCGCGTTTGTGAACTATGTTTTAAAATTTGTCACCAAGACAGTAACTACACAAAGGTGTTCAAAAAACAACCGTTATATCCTCTGACTAGATATTTGGGCTCGAAGTACATTTACCACAAACACAAGGTGTCTGAAACCACCTTCAGCGCATGGGCGCCGGCGGAAAATTTTCACACGGAACGCAAATCCCAATACATTGATACTTTTTCATTCTTTGATATTTGAATAGAACACATGTAATTAATAAAGTACATTTTTTGAGGGTGGCAGAAGGGGGGAGTGCTCCCCTACGTGCCTGTGCCTATGCTTGAGCTGCTCAATACTCACGTCCAACTGGCGTGGTGGGGAGTTTGACGTTACAAACATTTCGGGAACAAAGAAACTCGGATTTTCGTGAAACTCCACCGCAATCTGTGTTGATGAAAGTGTTGCAGTACCGGGTTCGACTCCTGGAGCCACCGAAACCACAGGTAAGCGAACACGGCGTCCATTCGGTCCATTGCGACCACGCTGGCTCTGCAAACAAATTGCCGTATTTGAGAGAAGGACGAGAAAAACCGAAATGTTAAATTTTATGTGTGAACAAACTGCGTATAAGCTGGCTTCCCACAAAAGTTAAATTAACTTGGTCCCAGACCACAGCAGCACAAACATCACGTATGGACGTGCGGCTTTGAAAAGCGGTTTCGGATGACATTGGAAAAGTGTTTTAAGACTTTAGGAATTAGTAACAGTATTAATTTTTTACCGATGCATGTTGTGGCGAAAGCGAACAGGTCATGTCATTCACTGCTAATGCTATTATGTAGAAAAACTGTCGCATAAACTTCTATTATTACACACAGTTTAGGCGTTAGGGAAAAGATATGCCCTGGTCAAAAATACTTACTTGGTGGGCTCACATCTCTAGACGGGTTCGTGCACAGCTTGTTAACGCATGTATCTGTCGCGTGGCACCCGCTGCAGATCACTCCAGTCTTGTATGGTTGGCTGTTGATCAATGTGTACACGGTAAATATAATTTATAAACTACACAATGCATTGCTTAAGTCGAACAACTGTTTTGCGCGGGTTGAAAAATACATTTCAATTAGTCTTGGTCCTTTATAATAGTGGTTTACCAACTTTGTTGGTTTGCCGCCACTTTTTGCTAAGACTTATATGGCAATTTTCAAACGATCAATGTAAGTAATAGCAACGGTCTAGGCGTATATTATATCCACATCTACAGTATTTTGTACCTTGTGATCCAGTTCCCTCCAGGTCCATAGCTGCACACCATCATTGTGACGTCGGTCCATCGCGCGCCTTTCACCATAGCTGCCGAACATTCGGTCACAGCGCAACCAACCAGAAACGTATCAGCCCAAACCATCTAAAATAATAAGACCAGGCTATTTTTCTTTGTCTCATATTATGCACAAAATTGTTGGAATTTAAAACTTAAAGACTTTGCTTCAGTCAAACAAACTACACCAAGTTTGTTTTTAAAATTAAAAGTTAAACAAAACTTGCCATAGGCTCTGTGGCAAGTTCAAAAATGTACTTCCTATTACCAGCTTTAGTTAACGGTTCTCTACCATTAACGTTCCGAAAATCCCCCCACCGGAAAGTCAGTTTGTAAATATTATGTTTACATCACGGGTAGGCCTATACTAAAAAGGAAACTAAGCTCTTTCTTTTTACAAACTTTTTAGACTCTAAAATTCATTACGGCAAAATTATTTTTTTAAACAATATTCTCCCCTTACAAATACAAAAACTGCCCTAGAGGGGAATTACCCCCGCTGGAAAACCCGCATCAAAATTAAACATAGACCTAAAATCTCGCTTGGTGCACATGTTGAGAAAGCTGATCCTATTAAAGTAACTTTTACCTGTCTGTAGTGATTGCACTGCTTCCCAGTAGTGCATCTTCGGGTGTTGTAATTGTAGTTCACTTTTTCTGCCAGCCATTTTTGAGCAGCTGTAGTGACAAACTGGGAATTGTATTCGTGGCTATCTGAGATGAAAACATTTTCTTCCACTCGCCGAAACCGTTTCAAGTCGTTTGTCTTTGAAAAAACATTTGATTTTTATGCTGGATTAATAAAATCTTTTACAGTTGTAGTTGTGAAAAAAAGATTTGAATGATCAATTTAAAAGTCTCTTTAATTGTAAACTTGGGCAAAATATAATTCATTTAGGTGTTTAAAGTAAGCTGAAATGTTATCATGATAAAAATAAATCTGTTTTGGGTATTTAATCCAGTTTAAAGATTACAGGCTAGGGATTTTACCAACCCTTAATTTAAAATTTCACCAAAAACAATTTCCGCCAATTAAAGAATGCGCACTGTTACGTCACAATCAGGTTGTTTGCTTCAAGCATCGTTTGCAGCAAGACAGGCGAGTTTGTTGATAAGCTGAGTTTTAGAAACGCGTTTTTGTAGAACGATTGCTTGATGTTTAAAACTGGGTTTGTGTTATTGTTCAGGCTTTTAGATACATTTTTGGCCAGAAAGTTTCTAGGTGTTTTTGTCACAAATTGCTACTGGCCTGAAACTGAAGGTGGCTTTCAAGACTGAAGACACAGGTATGATATAATGACTTTAAAAGTCAAGTTTACTTACTACACTAAACAGGATTGATTTAAAGCAAGGATTTACATGTTGGCTGTGTATTATGTCGTGTTAAGTTTTGGATAGATACGCTCTGCTCTGTATTATGAACACTTGATGTCATTTTGCACTATGACTATAGGTTAAAACTTGTTTTTTAGGTAACATAATATGGGCGATTATCGAATTCAAACTGGTTCAATTACACTCCTGACACGCAGAACTTGTCACATGTGGTGTAGCAGCAGGCGTTGGTAATCATTACATTACAAAAACCATCCAAAATTTTGTCCCTTACCATGCTGGCAGAGAAGACGCACTTATTGGCCAGTTTCGAAGCTTCTGTGGCTAAATCATCGTTCCAGGACATTTTCCTCATGTTGGCAGGCGGCGGGACGACATTGCTTCGGCCGTTGTTGTGTGCCCGAATGATGCTAGCCTTAACTTGCTCTGCGAAATCGCAAAAATTATTATAATTAATGTTTAATACACAGGCTCGCACGAAAAATTCTGCAAATGGGTGCGTTTATCTGAATGTAATGTTTCATGGAATAATTATTGGACGCCAGAAATAAAACAACATGCAGTTTAAACATAAAAGAAAACACAAAAAAATGTTTTTAAATACAGAGCCTTTTAACTGATGAAAACGTACCAGTCATGGGATAGGACCTAATCAATCGACTTCCAGAAGCCTTCCTACCGGAGTTTGGGGCGTCGATCGACCATCTGAAACAGAAACAAAGCGTTACAGAGCTTCCGGTAAGCAAACCGTAGAAAAATGGTCAATATGTGAGTTTGCTGGTGATTATAACCAACACCTGTGTCGAGGTGGACAAACCTCGAACGTTTGTAATTGTGTTTTTTGACAATATTTTGCTGTCAAACAACACCACAACACAGAATTAATTTTGTTGCATTTACAATACTTCAGCGTGTATGTGGCTATATTATTTTTTCCAGCTAGCGTGATGTATAAGTTTTACCGCCCCTTGTACTATACCAAGTAACACGAAACCAATAAAGCTTTATATGCAAATATTACATGAAAGACGAACCGAACGGCTATGTATGTGTCCGAACGGCTATGTATGGAACGGCTATACAGTAGTTATTTGTCAAAAGAATTGATCTAAGTCATATTCTTACCTTGCATTAGCCGGGTTTGTTGCAATGATGCTGGCAAAGACAATAAGACACAAGGAGCCGACAGATATGCGCACGTTGCTCGTGAGATACATAATATTAATTGAACAAACAGTCCTGTGAATCACAATGTTTCATGATGTGGTTAAAACAGTAATTGTGTGAACATTTAAACTTTTGCAAACAATTTTGAACTTAGATTACTATTGAAATAACTTTAAATGTATCTAAAGATTCATACGATAAAAAACAACAAAAACGTATAAAGTTTTTTTATTGAAAAAAATCTGAAACGTTATTATGACATTAAATAACCACAATATAAATTTCATATTGCCTCTCTGAGTCAGCCTGTTTCAATATGACAACATTTAATTTGCCACTATTTTCAGGCTCCTAACCGCCAGCTTCGTTCCCAAGCGACTCTGACTAATTTGCACCAGCATCGAACTTATATACACACCAGACCACCGAGCCACACGAAAGCTGACCGCTACGTAACCCGACGAACCCTGTCATAATTCTCAACTTCTTCATAGAAGCGACTTCCTCGAGAGAGGGCAAGGTAAGTTGATAATTACATGTTGCTAAAGCGACCAATGATATCAGCACCGGACTTGACAGATGTTTAGCTTTAACTCTATTTCTGGCCTCTGACGTGTTCGTACGCAATCGCAAGTTCATGTCTACCAGGATTTTCATCAGCGAAAGCCGCAAAATCATCGCTTTTCACTTAAGTGTGCGATTGAACAAACGCTTAAGAGCCTCGGGTTAAACCTTTGCATGACGCATTCGCGGCCGAAATTGAGAATCGTACCCACGTTATTAAGAACTGCGTCATTTTAACTAAACTCTATGCTCCATGCTCCTAAATAACAGCAGGTTTTCATCGGTGACGAATCCTAATCTGTGTGTTATGCACAAGATAAGTTAAAGACTGTTTTTAATTTAGTAAAGCGTGATTTCCTGTGAGTTTTTGCCATGAGCAGCGGAAATTGATCATAAACACGTTCAACATTAGTCACTTTGTTTTTGTTGTCAAAATCGAATTCGTCCGCGCTTTTTACCCGTATTACCTCGAGAAGAATATTATTATTCGGTAGATTACTCAAATTGTTTGCACAAAAGTAGTTGTACTCAAACTACCAACGAATTACGGACGAATATGTCACAATTATTCATTAAAAAACACTTTTGCGTAGACATTTAATATCATAATAACTTATGTCATGAAATGACGTTTTAAAAAAGTTCATTCCTCTTGTAAGGTGGCATGAAATTTAATTTCTGCCGTGTTTGTGAAGTAGAAGATAAGTCCATGCGTATGTTAAAATGTCAATTCGCTTGCTAACGTCAATGTGGTGTATTTATACTTAGCGTGGCCTCGACTTTCTTCACAACCAGTTGTTTTGTGTGTTCATAAACTTTGAGTAAGTTTACGTGACGGGTTTTACGCGGAAACAACCTGAACTGACGAACGTCTTTGGTCATACTACCGGACTTGACGCATGCTTGACGTAGGTTAGCCTGTGCTGACGAGTGTTTTCATTGCCAAATATTTCCTTTCCTGTGTGTAGTGGGTTTAGGTTAGGTTTTGGATACTGAGGAGCGGAAAAAATGGGGAAAGTAAGGATGGCAGGCGTAAAAATGACTAAGTTTAATAAAGAACCCTCAAAAGTTCACACATGGCATTCACAACTCTATGTATTTAATGCTATTGGTTCATGAGAATGGGGAAAAATTCAATAATACACATTCGTAACGTTTCAACTTATTTGATGTGTAAGTGCTGGTGTTTTACGTTATACTCTTGCTATACTTTCTTATGTGCATATGGTTCCTGTTTCGGTGATTTTACATGCAAAATCTGTGCACGGAAATTCCTGCCAACTTAAAATGCAAATAACATTTACACGTCAACGTGCAATTTAGACGTTATTGACTTCGTCGGCTTCGGAATGCACATGGAAAACTATGTGTCGAAGTTATATCGGTTGTAAATGCGGGACGAACGTTTGTGGGACCCTAAACTTCGAGATTAGAACCCATTTAAACCCGCTAATTTCGCGCGTTGGTTAAAGCCTAATGGATGTTATTATAACTTGTCGTTGTGCTGTCATCATTACCGGTTAGATTTTCAAAGCGTCTTTTATTTACTCAGTAAAAATGCTCATAAAGTTTTTTTAAAAGGAACAAGTAAAGTTTTGGTAAATGAAATACAGTGCTTGCTCTTTTCGCAAATTGTTGCAAAGTGGCCCACTATGAGACGTCTTTTTCAGACTAATTATTTCTCAGGTCGCTTTATCTCTCTAATGGAGGGTTATAAGCGCTTGATAACTTTATAACAACGGCTTAACTAGATACTGTCTGCCCTTAAAACTCGCTGTGTACGGGCCAAAGTCGGACTTCATCTTTATGTGATTGTTACTTGTGGTTGACCCGTCGCGACATACATCGATTTGAATCGGCGCTGAAACAAGAGATGTGTTTGTGTCGGTGTCGCCGTACCGGTGTTGTCGAGTGCTTCCACTTGGGAGGGTAGCGATTTGACCGAACCTAATTCGTCCGACATCGATCTCTGTGTTCCATAGGCTAAACACTGTTTCTGTAACAAGCCATGTCGTGTTCAATACATATGTTGTTTCACGTTTACCTTTGTTTACCATGTTTTCTGGTAAACTCTGTTCCGAATCCTTTGCCCTACAGGTTTATCCGGCACGTTTAAACGTTAAGCATCACCTTCAAGGAACCGAGACATAAGCAGAGTTTTACGTTTATGTTGTTTATCAATAAATCTTATGTTCAAAGACAAGTGCTATGTAAGGCAGATTATGAAGGTTTATTTTGTAGGTCAACGTCAATCACTTAGAAACTTGGTCTTGAAATAGAATTTCCCGTTAGCTTGTTCGCCGCGCTTTGATTGTTTTGTGTCAAGCGCTTGAAAAGGTCACGAAAACATTTTGGCCAAAAACGTAAATTTTGTGCGTCAACGCGACCGTACACCATCGCTGTTGTTTATTGTCACCCACAATTACGGCAAAGAACAACGCGTGCGTCTGGTTTTGTGACGTCATACTAAAAACGATTTTCGAGATAAATCTGCCAATATTAGTTTAATTTACTTCTTTGTTTAATTAAACAATCACTTAAACTTTAGTTTTGTTTGTATCATGTTGTATTTAACACCTACAGGCCTGGAGATAATCTCATCAGTGGAATATTAATTCCAAGGCAAAAAATTTTAAATTGTAAATTAATATTCGATCCTTAAGCCAGACTGCGTCATTTTTCTACGGTTCTACGGTAAAACTCATCCTCTCCCACAAAATACCTCACAAGTCGCTAATTACCTATACTACACAATTCCATCTAATCTTGCAATTCTACATACCAAGCTCTTTCTGGAATTAGCTCATTCTCTGTCAAATGATACTTCAGGTGTATATATGCCAACTTGAAAAATGAATTTGTACAAACACTATATAAGCATACAGAAGTGGTTCAAACCTTACAATCTACCACAATGCTCTCTGATTGTTTAATTTTCGTTCGGCGGCGCGACTTTGTTTCATTTACTAACCAAGCAAATATGTTTAACGGCGTATAAGGGAAACCTTTTTGTTGTATGATTCTTATGCGGTAGGATTCCAAGTGTTTGCTGTTTGTTGTGATTATCAATATTACAAGCTTACATCTTTTCTTTACTCTTGCAACGTAAATGCGTTACTGTCGTAAAGTGCCATTTTAGTTTGTTGTTGTTTGCAGAGATAAGTCAGTGCATGTGTTGAAATGTCAACTCGCTCGCTAACGTCAATGTGGTGTGTATTAATGTACTTAACATGTGTATTAAACACTCTGTAGTCATCTCATTGGTATAAGAAACAAAATAGAGAAAACTTGAAGCGTTTTCGTCCCAATGTTAAAGATGAAAACGTTAATTCCATCTTTCCATGTGATTCACAACCTGGTTGGAAGTACAAGCGGTATTTTGCGGTTTTCGGGGTTTGCGGTTATCAAGTACATGACGCAAAACTGACAGTGAAACTTTCCACCCCTAGGGCACTGGAAATATTTCATCACTGCGGACAAGAGGTGACCTTTTCCCGTAATATGCGCTTGAAAGTATCTGGAAATTTTAGTGAAAAAATACGAGAAGAGACTGATATGGAATTTATTTTGTCCCGGTTTATTGTAATGAAGGCATGCCTTGCATACAAAACAATGTGCACAATTACAAATACCCATAAATATTTTGTGGTATTTTGTCAATGCATAAATATTTGACTAGTGGCATATTTTTCCTTCATTATTTTCGCGTCTCATATCGTCCTAATGTTCAGTGCTTTCTTCGGCTTCGTTTAGCGCTATAGTTGTTCGAACAAATGTTGAAATGTTGTTCGTAATTGAATCCCTCAGTGCATATGCAAGGGTCTACCCAAGTGTCAGGTCAACTTTGAACCAGTAACTGACCTGCGGTTTGGGCGGACTCCTAAACATTTTGTAAATGGTCTTACACTTATGTAATTTCACACAGCGTCTCTCGTGGACCTGGCGGTCGGTGGCATATTCTTAATAAGTGATTTTAATGTTCTCGACCAGTAACGCAGTCTTGATGATCTCTACCACCATGCGCTGGCCTTAACGACAATACGTACACTTGACTGTAGCGTGTCAAGAAATAGGTCGGTTTTTGGCCATTACTACTTGTGGAGATGTAAGCTGGTTTAAGTCGGCGGTCGGCGTAATCTCCAAAACCACACGAAGCTTTAATGCGACCAAGTGCTACAAGGTGTGTTTGAAACGTCACGCGTATGTGTGAAGGCAATTTGTAATTGATGTGCGTTTCTCATTACTGAAGTCGTCAGCATTTTCTCGTTGTTTTGGAACGAGCGTTTTTGGCTTCCAAGAAATGTGGAAAGTTTTCCGACTCATGCATGACATTAACCTTGACATTTTTACGAGTGAAACTTTTAATTGAGGGAATTCTGTTTGTTCAACCGTTTCATGTACCGACATGCTTAGGTATCTTTACGGCTGGAACCAGCAAAGTAGTGTTTACCAACGAGCTTTGTGCAGCCAACCGTACCGAAAGTTTAATCGAGTTTTGCATGTGCTTCACTTTATTGTCACCTCCTATTGCACTAATTCGCACGTTTTCAGAGTCTAAAAATATCACCACCAGTGCTTAATAGAAATTGGGATCCGGAATTTTCGTTCCTAAATCATAAATGACTCAGATGCACAGATATAAAAGTTTTTTTTGTCGTACTGTTTTTTGTATCAAATAAGATCCTGAAATATCCAAGTCCTGTTGCTTCAGTTTAAACAGATTCGCTCAGATTTTTAAGCGTTATAGAACAGTGGTGTATTGACGAAACGGAACTAGGAAAATAAAAAGTTGCACAACATAAACGATAAAATTAAATATATTAGAGGACGAGAAAATTGAAGATCGCCACATCCAGAGCACTGCTGTGGCTTTGTTACTAAAAACAAAAAACAGTTTTGATAATTATTTTGGCGAGTCTTATTAACGTTAATAAATACTCTGTTTGCGGTTTCATATTGTTAGTTTTGTTTAACGTACCCCGAAATTTCCCCCAGATATTTTGTTTCAAATAATAACATTTTAACTGATCCCATTTTTCTATTTAATTAAACAAAGTTTTATTAACTTTTCTCGTCCATATTTCATTTTTCCGATAACGCCATGAATTTTTAATGCTTGATAGGTTTCACAGACTAACAATGGATTAACATCCAAAAATCCAAACATTCCCTTCAATACAACAATCCTAACCTGAACATGAATGTGTGTTGCAGCGTTCCGTGATTCCTGGCGCTCCACTGCATCTTCCAACCTCACACTTCCGACTCCTGTTCCTCTCACCACCTCCACATGGCTTTGAACATTCCGTCCAAGTCCCCCAATCTCCCCATCCTGACAAAGGTAAATATGAAACCATCCTATTACTTTTGCATTTTACTTCAGGCATAAGATAATGTTAAAGTAAGTTTATTTTGCTTGGTGAAAAAAAAACAGCGACATAATAACACTAAGTCAATCACCAGGCCGGAAATAGCTGCGCAAGGTTTAAACGTTATGAGGCGCGAGAAGGTGGAGTGCGCAATTGGTGGATCAATGTATAACGCGCTGTAGCTACACAAACTTGCTACTGGAATTACGCAATATTGTGACACCATGCTTTAAATTTGCTTTTTTCTTTGTTTTGTGGGATTAAAAAAAACACCCTGTTGTATTTATGCTTTGTCTGGGTAGTACACTTTGCAAGTACATCTCGAAACAGTGCACTGTTTCTTGGAAGAGTTTATGGTAGCCTTTTGCAATCGCGAGCTGGTTGTGTTTAATCCCGTCTGGCGTTTTGCATTATGAGCCGGTCACGTTGCATTCACAAACCAACTGAAGGTGGACTCGTTATAACACATCCGGGTGTCATTTTGCGCTTGGAAAACAAATACGAAACAAACTAAAACAGCAACAAACTCACTTGCACTTGGGTTGTTGCAGATGTTCCTGGTGCAATACCACTCACTCTCCGTGGCGCTGCCCCAGCAATCGTTCGGGACAAAAGTGTTGCAGAATCTTGTCCGTGATCTTCTTCCTGTTCCGCATGTTGCACTGCATTGACTCCACGCACCCCACTTCGTCCAGCACGGACCTACGGAAGTGAGGTGAGTCGTGTTAATAGGGGCTGAAAACTATAAGACTTGATGTGTGTGAGAGGTGTGAAGATGCATGGATTTTTGCTGATTACACTATCGTTAAAAATTATTTTTGTGTAACTTATCGCAACCAAGTTGTAAAACCTTTGTAGGTGCATTATAAGGCTCCTTAGTGCCGCCCAAATACAACTGTTAAAACCTGAGGAATTTCCCAAACAATTACGGTCGCTGCGAATAAGTTGTTTGTCGCAGTAGAATTAAATGCATAATTGTAAATTGTTTGCCCTGAGGGACAAAGACTTTTGCGCTTGTTGCATTGACTCAGCATTTTTTAAACTTTTATATTATTGCTCGTTTGCGACCCCTACCGGTGGGCATAAAATACGTTTTTAAAATAATGCATTGACTTATTTTCTGTTTTCTGCTGTAAATGTTGTTGGACTAAGCGCATGGCGTGGACGATCTAGTGTATGACTGGACAACCTGTTCGTTTTCAGTTTTGTTTGTGTTTTAACACAAGCATTTGTAGATAAGCAGATTTGTTGCAGGTTAAATTATAAGTTACAAAACGCGTCTTGAACGCGTAGTTTCCAAAACTTGCTGTCATGGGATGGAATCCCACCACAGGTTGGATTACCTAGGTCTTGTGAATGTTAGAAAAGTCGGGTCGGATTTTTTATTGTTCTAAGCGGATCGTCTATTGTAACACTTATACTTACTTGACGATCAGCGTTAAATAGCTGGAGTTGACAATTGCACTTCCTTAATGTTTAAAAACTCTTAAACTCATTTTTAAATGCGACTTCTTTGATTTCAACCTTCACTTACTTGGAGGTGTAAGTGAATCCCGTGCTGGGTTGGTGCACAGGTTATTCACGCACGTATCGGTGTTGTGACAGTCGCTACAGGATCGACCTTCCTTGAATGGGAATCTGCATTGAAATTAAACTTAGTTGAGCGGCAGGATCGTGTTGCCGATTTAAATGTTAGTCCGCCATCCCTGAGGAATATGATTTACATTTAACTTGGAGTGTGTTGATGCTTTGTTGCTTTGCACACAAGGGACAAAGTTGACTTGCTGATGATGGAGGTCGGGTTTTTATATTTGCGGGATTTGTTGTAGCTTACCTTGGTGAAAATTTTTAGAAAATCGAAAATTAACGAATGTATTTTGTGAAAAATACTGTGTACAATTGTGCAATACCTTTCACATCATGTTGTCAAGAAAGTATTTTATTGGTTTTTGGACGACGGTTCTCAACATAATCTTGCATGTAAACAGAAACAGCAAGCTAACAAAACGCTTTCACAAGTACTCATTATACAGTATTTCTCCTGATCCAGAAAACACATTGCCCCAGCCCTTGTTCGATAGGAAATTCAACCAGTGAAGTCCACCTATTTACCTGCTACGGTAGTTTCCAGCGGGTCCGTAGTTACAAATGAGAACAGTTGCAAGCTTCCAGTTGTTACCTCGCACATCAACGTTGGAACACCGGGACACCCCACAACCTAGCCTGAAACTGTCAGCCCATACAACCTGGAAAATTAGATATTTTTGCGATAGACTAATTTTTACGCATAGCTGATTAATAATTGAGGTTCCTTGAGTCGAAAACGACACATGGTGTTCAACTGATACAGGTGTAAAGCTATTTTTAAAACTTAATTAGGACATTAAGGTTGTGGACCAGGAACTTTAAATTAAAGACAGTTAATTATACCAGCCAAAAAGTGTGCTATAAACCATTTCTTTGGTTCACAGATAGAAATGCCCTAACAAAAAAGCTTTAAATGCAGAAAGGTAGCTTTTATTGTAGGCCTTTTCTAAGCCAATATGCCTGTGGAAAATAACTCGCATTTATCAAAAAAATAACATCCACAAGTTCTCTGGCAGCTTTGTTTTGAGTGGAACTACTTAAGTCCTGTGATTCTACACAGGCGATTTGCGAAACAAGGGTTGTTTAATCCTAATCCTTACGACAAGTTGCTTTCGTGTAACCCACCTGGGTATAATGGCCGCACATTCGTCCTGGAACGCATTTCTGTGTCGCGTAAGTGTAGTCGCTCTTCTCAGCATCCCACAACGTCACAGCTTCAGTCATGAACTTGTCGTCAACGTTAGGACTCGTCGTGATGTAAATATTTTCGCCGACGGAAAAGCGACTGTGACGCGCGTTCTGAAACCAGTAAATGTTTACTTACAAAGGTGAACGGCCTACTCAGAAATCGAACCAACCACATCGGGATTTTATTTTTCAACTTGAAGGTAAATTTGTCTTGCTGGCACACTCTGTTAGTTGGGATGCAACGGTAACTTAACTTAAACTGTGGATTGCAACTATTTAAAAGAAGCACGATGTAGATAAATTGTGAAACAACTCGTTGTATTTCCAGCAACAGAAAAACTTTGCTAGGCCCTAAATTATTTGCAGGTTTGTTGTACTTAAATGCAACGCGGAAGGTCGGCTCTAATCAGGGTCCACATGTTTTTACAAGAATGGCATACATTGTTATCACAAATAGATAGTGCTTCAGATGCTAAAAGCAATATGACAACGCCACGTGCGAAGTCAAGTCTAATCGCGGGCTAGTTTCCCAGTAAGACGCTTGCACGAAACCACAAAACGAGCGCTAAACTTGTCATCCTTAGCATCCTCAGTCTACTGCATGTCGGATTGAGACTGTGACAACTGAGGGTGTGTTTTTACCTGGTTGTGTGAGAAGAGACAGTTGGTAGAGTAACGTTGAGCCACGTTCTGCAATTCATTGTCCCAAGTCATTTTCTTCATATTGGTTGCTGTCGGTTTCACTATTGACCTCGCGAAGTTGTGTTTGTCAACCAGCAGCTTTTTCAAATTTTCTGAAAGAATGTTAAAATAAAACCTGTGTAAATTGTGCCGGTTTGGTGTTTGTTTTCGCTATCAGGGAACAACGCCGAATTTTTCTGAGCTGTCTGCTTTTTCTGTAGCACTGGTTAATTATAAATGTTCGGTGGCCTCACCAGGGATGAAATGCTGTTTTATCAGTCCCGGAGCAATCAGAGGTGCAGGTCCCTCTATGGATGAGTTGAGAGGTAGTGATTCTCCCATCCATCTGTGAATACAAATTTTTTTGTGAATAATTTTAGATAAAAAATTCATTTGAACTCTGCTCTTCAGGGCAAATACATGAATGTGTTGAAACCTTTACATAAACGTGTATGGTTCTAACTAACGTTTGTTCTATATCAGGTGTGGCCCACGCGTCAATTGCGGTCGACCGACCGACCGTCTCGTCTTGATTGGTCGATCGCGTCAGGTTTTATGTTGGCTTCACAAGGTTTTCAACATTAAAATTTTCAATCAATCAAAATACTTATGGAAAAATATCCATTGACCGGTTGGTTACATTTATACTGCTTCTTGAGATACAACCCAAAACAAAACAGCCGCAATGGTAAAATTATGTTTTGCGGGACGCATTTTTCCAATTGTAAATGTAACTCTGTACCTACCAGTCGATCGTGCATAAATAAAACTTTTGGCCTTTATTTTGCGTAGAGGAACTCTGGTACTACATCGTCTACTAACAGTCGTTATTAAAGCCTTTGTTTTATGGGATAAAAATTAAAATGTGTGTGAATTGCTTTGCTGTCTCAGGCCAAGTGCTTACATGCCGCGAGCATTGCTTTGAGCCACACTGCTACATCGCTTGCATTACGCGCAGACATTCCGCCTAAGGTTTTAAGTCAATTTACTGGCAAGCCTGATATCTTCCGGTCTTTGTAAGACGGTGTTATGACTGGAAGCACGTGTTTTTGCCCTTTCTTACAGAAGATTTGGCATGAAGTACACACCCCGTTATGTATGGTTACCGAGTAGTCGGCTGCTAATCAAAAACCACTGTTCAAGCATGCATTCTCCAGCTAAAACCATCATAGTATTATAAAACTCCATACGTACCCTATTGTACTATCGATAATATCTTCCGTACTCTGCGTTGAAGATCGGGCAATTCCACAGACCAGAGCATAGCAAAATGCCAACCTCAATTCCATGTGTGTTTCGCGTCGTAAACACTTCGAATGAATCGAGTTTCACCACGATCGCTGACACAAATTCCCGGGCGTGTACCTTGTAATTAAGCCGCTTTTGTAAATGTTATGATGCTGAATTTGATCACGGAATTGTTGCAGGGACGCCTAATGTGGGTCAGTAAGCTAGCTTTGTGTACTCAACAAATGCCCAATGTTTTTGTAAACACCTTTCACTAAATTGTTTCAAAATATTCACTTCCTACTGTGAATGCATGAAATAAGGTTTAATGAGATTTTTAGTCTATTTATAACGATTGGTGGGGTTGACTGGGTAAATATTGTTTGCAAACTCGTTTTGACGACTTACCGTAGCTAAAATGCACAAAATTAGCCTTCGTGTGGCTGAATGCTTACAAAGCTGTTTACGGCTGCTTGGTTGCTAGGAAGTTTTTGACGATTACGTCTTTCACGAACGTTTGTTATTGAGATGACTAAGCACAGATCCAAAGCTTGGCGATTCTCATAACACAATAGGCAAGTATAGTGTAGCTTCAACTTTATGTGAGTAAAAACTATCTTTCAGCGACCTGAGCACGTTCACAGCCGAGTTCACACTTCGCTTTATGGCAGGACCAACCCATTACCTTAATCTGTTTATCACTCATTTGCCGGTTGCCTCGAAACTAACGACTCACCTCAACTATCTTAACCTGCGTACGGTGTCAATTATTCAGCGCATTTTATTCAGGTACCTGATCATTTCTGCTTACCGCCCTGTAGCACATGCCAGGGTGACTGCGACCACGTTTTGTGCAACCTGGAAGCGCCTACACACGTAGGAGCGGCGTCATAACCGGTTGTAAGCCTCAGCGATCACTAGCGACGTATAAGGCTTAAGAATGCCAACTGTTTTTAATGCCCTGTTACTAAAACTGCGCGCTGAGCCTTTTAGCGTATCAGAGTTGTTCCTCTAAACATTGTGTTCAAGAAAAATCGCACTCCTAACGAGTCTAGCCAGTGATGTGATTCGAAATTACGACAGACCTCACATATGAATAAGCGCTTATCATTCATAAGGTGTTTTTTAACTCTATCTTTAAAACATTATAGTCTCACAAATACCTCCCATTACCGCACCACAAAAGGTGAGCAGGCAACTTGCTAACCAAACGTTTGGCGTTCAAATTCATTTTAAAGATACTTTGTGATAGATGGTGACATTTAGGTATTTTATTTGCATACTATTTGGTAGTTTGAACAATATGCAAATAACTCCGTACAGGTGAGAACACGAATCGTTTAACTACATGCTACAGGCGCTTCCCAAGGCCACCTTGATGCAAACTGCGGGTAGACTCGGTTATTAAACTTTCACCTGGATTTTTTTAATTAAAACATTGTACAACCGATCAGCCACGGCATTAAGATCAGCACCTCTAGATAATCAAAAATTAAGTTGAATTGTTTTTCTCTGTCTTTTTACCAAGTTTTCAGAGGTCCTAATGCCCTTTTGAATATATTTATTATTATTTTAAAACTGAACTCAAACCTGTGATATCTGTTAAGGTTATGGGTACTACCTTTATAAAGATTTCATTGAAAATTTTACTGGAGCTGACGTACCCATTTGATCCATTAAAAAGGAACGACATCACTGTGTTGTTTCAGCAATTTAATCGCTACAGTGGAAAAATGTACTCTTACACATTAATATTGCGACAATCCAAAACAATATTGCACGAAAATATCGAAAATTCAACTTAAAATCACAGCTGGTGTTTCTTTGACATGAAACTAGTGTCAAATTTAAATCATTAAATACTGACCAATTTAAAAAAACAAAAGTACAGACGTTAAGCAAAAATGAAAAAGATTTCTTGCAATTAAATTGCATAGTCACAACGTACCGATATATACTTTGTCATGATATTAATTAGAGATGTATAAATAGTGTTTCAAAAGGGAACATCGCTTTTTAAGGTTCGAAATAACTTCAGCCAACCCAGATCACGACACGTCTTCAGTTACAGATGGAATTGCGAAGTTGCCAACAATTGCGTCATAACGCGGGATGCCGTCAGCATTTGGCACCAATGTAGAATGTCACAAGTTAACTTACGACCATGCTTCGTGCAGTCAACCATGACATCCGATATTCAAAGATCAAGCTTACTTTGAATTTGAACAAAACAAGATTTGTTGACGTTTTTTTAACTATTTGTCACGCTTCGCTGCAGAAAACTGGCTTCGGTAACCCGTTTGCTCGCATTACCGTATCACTTTCAATGCAGCACAATAACGACAATACATGTGGCTAGAATATGAACTAAAAGTGTGAAGCCTCGTGTTAAAGTTGCGCCGCCTGTTGATGTCGTGGTGGTGACTTGTCCGTTCCCAAATGCTTTCTCTTTTTCTGTGTTAATTATTTTGGTCGGTTTTGGTTGAATTTCGGGTTTAAGTGTGACGGTTGGTTTTTCGACATCGGGATCCTTTCTGTCCGCTGTGAAAATGATGTAAAATTGAAGCATATTTGCGTTGCAATATTTTACTAAACTAAAACTAAATTTTTGTCTTTACAAAACTGACAAAACGACCAAATAGTTTGTGGTTGTGTTGAGTTTGCCGAAGCGTGCTTCCCTATCGTGCTTTCACAACTCTTCGTTTCGTGATTCTTCATTACCACAAGTTGTGGTTCACTAAACCTTCACGTATAAACTAGGCTGTTTTATCCAAAAAGTCAACAAATTTAGTTGGTAACAATGGCGTGTAAAGTGTTAACACTTACGTGGACAACCCGTTGGATTGCAAATTTCAACGCCACTTCTTGATCCGAAGCAAGTCGAGCCGCTATTTCCTCGATTACAGGTCCTAAACCTTCTTCTAATTCCTCCGCCGCAAGTTTTTGAGCAAGCTGACCATGTGCCCCATGATGCCCAAGCTGAAATATAGAAATTCTTGGTTAATTCATAGCTTATGATCAACACTACTTGCATAATGGGAGAGGTTGAACGGATTGTTTTAGTATTTAGTTTCTTGCTCCTGAGTTTCTTGCTTTCGAATTCTACTAAGATTTAAGCTTTAGGGTTAGGGTAAGGCATCGATTCTTGCCTAAGCATTGTGGAAAAGCTGATCAGAATTATAACCCATAACTCTGCGCAAAGCTTGTCGACCAATCAAATGGTTATCTGTGTAAGGTGTTTTAATACCATTACCCAATATAGCATCTCCTTTTTACTTTTACTTCGGAACTAGGGAAAATCTTGTTTTAGCTCTAATAACGCCTAATTCTTGACACATGGAAGAGGTATTTACTCAACAACATCACACAAAGGCACAACGTTTCGACACTTACCCGACGTGGTGCATGTCATCAAAGTGCACGATGCCTTTTCCTCGTTCTGTCCCACACAGTTTCCCCCAAAACAGATTCGTCTCCGCAACTTTGTCCCAGCCCCGCAAGTCCTTGTGCAACTGCTCCACTGGGTCCATGGAGAGTAATATCCTGCTTTCGGGGTCACCGCGGCAGCTTAACAAAGAAAATTGAAAGTTAGACGATCAGATAATATAAGATTATAGTCTGAATGCTGAACTAAACTGTTTGGATTAAGACGAAACGGGGATAAAGAGTTGTTGGTATGTCTAAATTTGGTATTAAAAGGCTTGTCAGGTTGGGTGGTGTATAATAACGTAACAAAGAAACCACATGAAGTTAAAATTGGCGTTGAAACCGGATGTTAACCCAGGTTTTGACCGCAAACTTCAAACAAATTTTATTAATCCACGCCCTTAAAGTTTGGTTCAAAGGTAAAACTCCTACGTAACGACACCAACATAACAAAGTTTGTTTGTCATCTGATGCCCAACCTTTCACTACTAACAACTTACTTGTGCAAGTCTGTGTGTTGCAACTTCCCGATGACGTAGGAAGACCGGCACAGTCCACATCTTTTCCAGTGCTGCAGATTCTTCTTCTAGTTCTCCTTCCAGTCCCACAAGGTTTGGAGCAGGCTCCCCACGTCTGCCATGGTTGCCATGCTGCAAACAAAAAACTTTGTTGGGATGATGTCGTCGTGAAACAAGAGATGTTCATGTTTAACATCGCCTATCATGCACTTTATGTGGCTACGTTACGTTGCAGACTGTGTTTAAAAGATGATATATTGACTGAAAAAGATGATAAAATTCGAATGAAATATATTTTACTGTGGGTCAGTAGGATGCCTTTAACCTAGCCGGACATAGGCAGTCAAAGTTTTTGCTGAAGTACATTTTCATTTAAAGATTTGTTTAATCAGTAGTCAGGACCACAAGCGTTTTTGGAAATGGTTTCAATACCACGTTTTGAAACTGCATTGGTCATAGGAAAGAGCCTCGAACCTAGTGATGACTGATAAATAAAGGCGTTGTTCGTAAGGCGTTTGGGCCTATCCTACATTATACTAAGTGGTTCATCCATGCTCTCGTTGTGACGTCACATCCGGATATATTGTCGCTTACTTGGAACAGAACAGGGGCTTGTGTTGCACTGTGACGTCATAATAGCAGAACCTGAACATTGCGCGTTCTTTCCAGAGCTACAAACGCGTTTCCTTGTTCGTCGCCCGGCACCACACAATTTCGAACATCGACCCCACGTTTGCCATTGTTCCCAAGCTGAAAGAAAGTAAACATTCTCATCAAGTACTTGTTGATTTATTTCGTTTCCTTGACTTCGGTTCCTTGCTATGACTAATACTGACAATGGGCTTGGTTTGACACAGTTGCTGCAACTGCAGTGAACACCGCAAGCGCGCAGCTAACGTCTTGTGCTTGATGAATTCACAAATGTGGAAGGAAGTAGTTAACACATGTATTATCTCCGAAGCTGCTTAATTAAAGTTACCAAGACTGAGTTACAACACGTACACAAGTCAAGCTATTATCCCCAAAAAACTACATAGTTATTGTTCTAAAACGCAATTAAAAAATACAAAAGAATTATCAGTTGCGTCAAATTGCATTAAACTTAATGATGTTAAGTGGCCCTGGCATTGGTTGTCACTTACTTGGACATGTTTGTGTGTTGCACGCTGACGATGACGTCGATAATCCGTTGCAGTCGCGGTTATTCCCCGTGCTGCAAGTGCGCCCTCTAGTGCGCCTCCCTCTTCCACACGTCACTGTGCACGAGCCCCAGTTTTGCCATGCGCTCCATGCTGTAATTAATTGAACGTGATGAAAATTTTTACCGAAAATCTTACGTACACAAACAAGTGCAACATTAGTGTTTTGAATTAGGGTTGCTTCGTCGTTGCCGTCTCTTTGTGTAAGGTTTGCTCTGTGTGCAGATGGGACGCAACAGGTGGTAGTTGTATAACGAAATTGTAGGAAGCCCGATGTATACCGAGGTTGTAAGGTGGAATTTCTGGCAGTTTGAGTTTTGCAGATGAAATCAATTACAGTAAGAAGATACAAACCAGTACTTGCGTAAAAACATTTCAACGTTTCGAATGATGATGGCAACAACGTTGGTCTAAGTCTGACTTGACTGTTCTTATTAAGACTATTTAAAACCGTAATCTGTGAACCGAAATCTATTCCCTAATGAAACAGTGTTGTGTTTACGGATTTTAGGGGGTTTTCTGCGGGCAAGCTCTTCAACAAATACATGAATACCTCTGCCAGCAAAAACTTAGTATAGCAGTAACAAAACACTACACCCACCAGCACATGCTTGTTCATTGCAAGCAGAGCTAGACGTCGAGCTTCCAGTGCAATCGCTTGTTTTCCCCGTGCTGCATACCCGTGACCTTGACCTTCGACCTGCACCGCATGTGCTTGAACAAGCTCCCCAGGTTTGCCAAGGTCTCCAGGCTGAAATAAACATCCGTCGTGAGATTTGCAAGTATAAATTGAAATATTCAGGAAAAGCCCTGCTGATGACACGAGGATTTTATGTAATATCCATAGTACGCAGTTAGTAACAACAGACAGTTCATATGTTTGTATGTGCTGCACTATGGTTGCCTGATTTGTGCAGAATCTCTCTAAAACTTTATGTTGCTGGGTTTATAATCTTTGGAACAGCAACGAATACACGAACGCTTAAACGCTTTGCTTGTCAACTAGTCCCTGAAATCCGATTGGATCAGTAGCAAAGTCTATGTTACTTTCAGTCAAATACAATCGCGTTTTTAGTCTCCATTTAATCCATTTACACGAAAGTCTCGGACTAGAAAAATTAAGCCTATGTTGGGATTTAAACCCACATCCCAATACTTTTACTAAATGATGCGAATACACCTTTTGCATGCCTAGCGTGCAGTGGGATTTCTATTTCAATTTGTTTTTATTCACACTTACTTGCTGGGGCTTTAGTTGTTCCACAAGCACCAGGACAAGGTCTGTACACTCCTGCTCCCGAATCTCCGCAGTCTTTCGGTGCAAACGTGTTGCAAGTTCTCTCCCATTTCGCCCATCCCCAACTTCCACATGTAGTAGCGCTGCATGGACTCGTTTCCGTCCACTGCGACCATTGGGCGTCTACACAAAGTTAAATTATTAGTTAAATGGTTGTTTGTAATGGTCAATCACGCCTAAAGATGTGAGATTAGTGACTGAATTGCTGTTGGCAGGGTTGGCAGGGTTGGCAGGGTTGGCAGGGTTGGCAGGGTTGGCAGGGTTGGCAGGGTTGGCAGGGTTGGCAGGGTTGGTGGGGTTGGCGGGGTTGGCGCTGTTGGTGGGGTTGGTGAGGTTGGTTTACTGCGGTTGGATGTTTTTATGGTTTTTTCCTTGGTTTGTTTTGAATTGTTTGATAGTTAACTGAGATTGAGTTTGTACTTTGTTTATTTCTGTAAACTAATTTCAACCAGTAAGCTTATTGTGGGTTTTGGTGTGTTTGCGAAAATTAATTTGTCTTTGTCGTGCGTTGTTTAAACACAGCAAAACGTTTTGGGACAAGAACTTATTGCAGTCTTAGCGTCTTGATGCCACCCGGGCCAATTAGAAGGAAGTGGATTTCAATTAATAACTTCGGACTATTGCAATTAAAACATATGCTTATTCAAACTCTGTCTGCTTACTGGTCGGCTTGGCGGCGCTCCTGATGGGATTCGTGCAAAGTTTTTTCTGGCAGGTGTCGCCTTTTGCACATTGGCTACATGGAGTTCCCACCTTATACGGTTGCCTGTGAATATAACATTGTTTATACACGTGCCTTAAATAACAAAAACGTATTCAATAAAATACTTAAATATGCGCCCTCGGATAGAATCATTTGAACAGGTAGCATGACAGCATAAAAAAGTACTTTACTGGCATTTAGTACTGGAAAAACAAATCACTACGTACTAGCAGATGACAACAATGTTTTACCCGTTTGTGCTCTGTACAGTTAAACAGCGTTTGCAAGTAGTGCAACCAGTTGGGCATTCAGTAAAGCACATGTGCAGTAGTTGTGTTTCAAGTCACTAACTGAATTCCTAATTCAACTTGGGCAAGTCTAACCTTCCTTGAATGTTGCCTCCTGGTCCGTAGTTGCAGATCAGTATAGTCGCGTCTCGATAGATTGTCGTCCTAACTTTAATTTGCGAACATAAACTTGCTCCGCATCCGACTTTGAAAGTGTCGGCCCATACGTTCTGCAAAATCAACACACCAACATCAGCATCATAAAACTGTGTTTAAACCGGAAACGTAGGGACTGCTTTTTGGCATTTTAAGGCCCCGAAAAGCCTAATGGCCTGACACATAGAATAAAATATTTGAAAACCTAATAAAGTGAAGTGTTTATTACGATCCAGTTTTAACTTGAGGTGTTTCATATTTATTAACTTGCCAAAAATTCCATGCAGCGCTTGAAAATGCTGGAAAACAGAGCAATTGACGTGTCAATTTTACTGTTTTACTTACAAATCCCGTTTTAAACTGCCTTATGAGCTACCGAAGGACGCTTGTCGGGTTCGGGAACTAGTCAGCAATTTAATGTATCCACAATTCGCTTTTCTGGCATATGATTTTCTGATAAACTCTACCTGTGTGTAGTGGCCGCACAATCTACCCGGCGTGCAGTCTCCGTTCGAAAAGGTGTAATCCTTCTTTTCCCCTTCCCACGCCCACACTGAACCGTTGGCGTATCGCAAGTTGAAAGGGCGGTGGGTGGAAAGAAAAATATTTTCACCCACGTAGAACCTTAAGTGCTTGCGATTCTGTGAATTAAGTTGTCCAAGTTAACGTTTGAAACGATTGATGTCCAGCAAGATTATTTTGCCTAATCGATTCCTGAATAGAGTACAGGGTTAAAAATAAATCGATTTTGGATCGAATTCTGGCTGTTGATTATGTAATGTCTGTATGACTTGTCGGGTGTTAGTGCATTTAGCACCCTTTTATGTAGATATGAACATGCAGTAGTTGAACAGTCATTGCGTAACTCGACTTGATATGACAGAGAGCTTGCTATTATTAGACAAGCACAATGAAAAAAAAAACGAAAGTGAAACCAATTGTCTAGTCTCCGAATTTCCTTTTAATGCTAAAGTGTATCGTATATCGCAAGAAAAACAGATAGAGTGATCTTGTGTTTGTCTCTTGCAACCAGCGCTGCCTTTACTTACTGGGTTATGTTCAAACGTGCACTCCTTGGAGTAACCTGTGGCCAATGTCTCCAACGCATCGTCCCAGGTTAGTTTTCGCATGTTGCTGGCTGACGGCGACACGATCGAGCGACCGTCGTTGTGGGCTTTGAGGAACGTTGCTTTGAGGTCAGCTGTAAAATTAACAAACATAAATCCCCACCTAAGGATGAATGCTGCTGGGAGCTACAGTGATTTTAGTCAAAAGAAATTGGGGTATGTCCACTGAACTGAAATTGTTCAGTGCTGAATACGGTCTCTCCGTACTTTCACTTTACTGAAGAAAATTACCAGCAATTGGCGTCTCCAGCAACACAGAAAGGTCCATGACAGAATGTCATAATACACCCACCTAATAAAGATCCCCAAACAAACCCTATCACCCCCCACTTGACAGGCCCCGTAATGGGTGGAATTGTGGCTTGGGATTTTTCTTTGCTTTTTTTTTTGGGGGGGGGGGGTTTTCCCAACCCTAAAAACTTTAAGCTGGGGAACCCCAAACCAATAAACCTTTTTTTTACCTGTTTTTGCTANGGGTATGTCCACTGAACTGAAATTGTTCAGTGCTGAATACGGTCTCTCCGTACTTTCACTTTACTGAAGAAAATTACCAGCAATTGGCGTCTCCAGCAACACAGAAAGGTCCATGACAGAATGTCATAATACACCCACCTAATAAAGATCCCCAAACAAACCCTATCACCCCCCACTTGACAGGCCCCGTAATGGGTGGAATTGTGGCTTGGGATTTTTCTTTGCTTTTTTTTTTGGGGGGGGGGGGATTTCCCTACACTAATAGCTTTAAGCTTGCGCAACCCGAACACATTAACCTTATTCTTACCTGTTATTGCATAAGTTCGAATAAGATTGCTGGACAGCGCGGCTGGTGCAGCGGAATCGCTGGTTTTGTTTGGCAGCTCATCGTGTAATTGGCTGTTGTCGAAAAAATCAACATTAACGTTAATTAACACACAGCGCATTAACTGACAAAGGAGTGCATAAACCGAACATATGCCCGTTATAAGTAAACTGTATAGGGGCAGGCCTAAAGCGTGAAATTTAAAATACATAGTTCGTGGAAACGCATGTGGTGACTGACGCGGGTTTGAATGAATTTATTTTAACCAGAGTTCCGGTGACCTGTGAAATACGTGAACACCATATGGCTGAATAACACGAAAATTTTGTAGTAACTTGTGTTTTTCCATTATTTCCACCGCAGAAGTTTAAAGTTTGAACTATACAGGGCCCCAGGTTAACTGAAATAAAAACTTAACCGCCAAATAGTTTGTATACAGTGAATACATTGTTATGCGAACGTTTCAACAATCGCTGTTGTCGCTGTTACGCGCTGATGATGACAACAGCGTTTGTCAAAACGTTTGCAATAAAATTTATTCACTAATTTCTCGTAGTTCTATTTTTAATTAGGCTAGTCCCTGTCTTGTGTTTCTAGGTTAAAACTGCTTCGGGTCGTGATTGTTTTTCAATTACTACTAGCGACAATTTGTGTAATATTTGTTACACATCAAACCTTACCTCGTTACGTCATCAGTTTCCTGCCCTTGCGTGGCGTGCATCCGACACGTCATAACGAGCATTGTTAGCAAACAAATGCGGGTGGATGTGACGTAATTCATAGCAAAGCGTACGCTTGTTTACTTTGCTGCTAATTTCCCCTTGCTAAATTAAAATCTGTAAATTAACATTATTAACGTGTTTAGAACTTGATAATAACATAGTTTTTGTCCTTTTTAACCTTTCTGTAGCTTTATGTACGTGTAACTGTGTTTTGGTAAACTAAACATGATGAATTCGAAGCAAACTTGTTTAAACTTTGCACAACACAACACGACATTAGCTGATACAACATAAATTTAAACACTGTCTGTTTGTGAAGTCGTAAGTCGCGTTTTCCAACGAATTTTCTGCGGTTGCCTCGCATCAAGTTTATTTTCAAGTGTTTCAATTAAAAGCTTTGAAACGCTTTTTTAATTTCCACTCAGACGTACTTTTTTCTATTTTTAAGAATTTCAAAGGATGCCGTTTAGGTTGACTGCACTTAGCTCGTTTAGCAACCCGCTTCAAGCGAGCCTAGCCTAAACATAACTTGCCCCTTTCCATGTGGCTAAATTGTGAGTTGTTTACAAAACTCCTGCCGCACCGCCATGCAACAGCACTTGACAATAAAGAGCGGAAGTTACCATTCGAGTTCTTATTTATGCGCAACAAACGCTTCTATGACCACACACACGCTCTTGACATCAGCGCTTTGCTCCTCTCCCTGACCCTATGTTACTGTGCAGGCGGCTTGAGGAAATGATCTAATTTCTAAAAACGTTGAATAATCGTTGTATGCGTGTGTTGCTAACATGCTTTATATGGTATTTAGACGAGAATTAATTTCTGGGGTCCCGTGATAATGTAGACCCGTCATTGCTCGTCGCCCCAGCTTGTTTGCTGTGTCACGCTCTCTGCCCCGGAAATACTTCGAACAAGTACATTTTACACACAGAGCAATACGTCATTCGTGTTGACCCTCTCAGCACAATTAAATGTAGTTCAGAGATTAAATGTGGTACAAAATAATGCTTCCAAATTACGTATTCATTGCCGAACAACACTATTTCGTAGCAATAACTTTGAAGGTTAAAAAAATATTTCTTTTATTCAATAATTGATTGGAGGTTAACTTAGTACTTTGTTTCCCTTGTCAAAGAAACATTTGCTTTCAGATTACCAACGAGACAACATACAACGTTAGTTCGCATCAAAATCTTTAACTGTTAAATACATTTATCTGTTTTTGTTGCAACAATCGTGGAGTGCTGTTGCAAGTATATCTATAACTTATTGAACTTATTAATCTTTGGCGTGTCTTTTTCTTGAACATCATAGACTTATTTTTTTACTGGAGTGTTTAAACTCTTTATGAAACATAACATATTGACCTTTGTCTGTTATCACTTTATGAATAGCTGCAAATGGACTTCTGTGCAAAATCCTAATTAATATGTATCAGTTGGTTAAAACTATTTATGAGCCCTGACTGAATTGCGTTATACTGCCCTGTGTCTCGTACAAGTAAGCGCGACATATTGGTTTACGCGTTACAACACCTTTGCTTGCGTAACCTTTGTGGTCTCGAGGATAAAAGGTTTCGCGTTAAGGAACCTTTTATATTTAAATTAATTTCACCTGTTTGCAAAATTCAAAGCACGAAGCCTACTAGTCACGACATGCAAATGTATTAGCGCAACAAACCCACGCAAATTACATACCCGGGAACAGGAACAAAATGAAGTAAATTTGACAACTTTGCGTTGTAACGCGACAATGTATGTCATGTCACATGCAGGGCCTGAACAAAGAATTCCTGCGGGAGGGCTAAGGCTAAAGTTAACTAAATTTCGGATATGTGGTGACCTCGGCGTTTTTTGTTAACCATGAACAATAATTAGAACAAAAAATACAAGGTAAAAGAGTAAACAAAACGGCAAAAAATAGGAAAGTTGTCCAGGGGTACAGAGCCCCCTTGCCCCCCTCACGTTTTATTGATCCGTCCCTGTATTTGGTTCAAAGCTATGGTTCAGCCACACAGCAGTCTTCTGATCTTCCTGTGCTACATTTCCGGGTGCGGATTTGGGTGTCGGAAGTGCAAGAGTCCCCCGCGTCATACCACCTCCCCCACTTGCTCCACACTGAAAGTTGTATTCAAATTTAACGTATAGGTTAGGTCTGGTTTTTGTCAGGGTTTGTTTGGAAACAGCGTTTTCGGTGCATCTTAAGCACTACGCTAAGTTACAATGTGGCTCGTTATTTTTACAGCGTTTTTATTAAGTTTCTAAATAAATCTTTTTGGTTTCGTTTTTGTTATTTTGGCAATAGTGTAGATTTTCGGTTTTCATTCATTTTTACAGCACTCATACTAATACACTTATACTAATAACTTCAATACGTTAGTTATCATTCAGCATTACCGTCCTCTAAACCGAGGGTTCTTGACCCTTTTTTATGGTTGCTCACATAGAAACAACATTGGAGATAAAGCAATGTCGCCGCGAACAATCCAGTTTCAGACAAACAATGACGATCAGATGACTTATTTTTTCCAAATCAAATAATACAAAAAACGCAGTGCAATTGTATGCGCGAGAGATGCTCGGGTACCACCTGGAATGCTGTCGTGTACAATCTAAAACACTGCTCTAAACATTATTGGACTTAAAAACAAACACAAAACCCGAGACAAAACATCGCGACCACACAAACTTACCTGCGCGAGGACATGGATTGGTGTTGCAATCCCTCTTTGCATGGGAACGCCCACAACATTCGTTCGGGTTAGATGAGGGGCATCCCCTAGTGCGGAACCGCACACCGCCACCGCAAGAGCGCGTGCATTCACTCCATTGGTCCCACAGTGCGTACGGTACTGGGGAATAATTTGCTGAGTTTAGAGATTTTTCTTGGGGTAATTCTTTGGCCAAACTGGTTTGATTGTGAGTTAATGTAAAATTGATCAGTTTTCTTCAGAAAAGGGATGCTTCGCTTGTATTGGTTTATGTATCCTTAAAGTTTTAGAAGCTTTAAATCAAGGACAATAATGTGTTATGCAAATTTGTGCAGAGAATTCATTTTTCTGTGCACTTACTGTGTACATTTGCATAATCTCGACTTCGGAGCTTTCAGTTCACAGACAAACGTAGACAACGCGTCAAAACAGAACAAACAAACCATTTGTGTAACACTTACCTCTGGTTCTGGAGGGACATCTCTGTGCATTGCAAATTGAGAGTTCAGTCGCCCCTCCCTCGCAATTTCGATTGTCTCCAGTGTCGCAATCGCGCGTTCTTGTTCGCTTTCCACCTCCGCAACTCTTGCTGCAAGTTGTCCACTCACTCCAGTCTAACCATTCTGTGTTAAGAGTGGGTGCAGTTAGTTTAAATGTTGCCTGGTTTTAAACTCGTGCTTTTGTTTTGTCTTATTCGCTTGACCAGGATTGACCAGAGGCTAATTGTGTCATTAGATCTGTGGTAAAATTGTTGCAAAAAAGTGGCCGGAAAAGATTTCGAAAGCTTTTTTGGCTTGGCGGCTGATTTTTTCCCAAATGACCAAGCATCAGTTGTTTTCAAAACAATTTGCTGAGATTGGTAGAAACAAACAAAGGATTAAAATGGCCATTTTTTTTTTAAATTTAACCATCGGAAATGTTTGTGATAAAAGACATGCTTTGCTACAATTGAAAGTTTTTTCCACTATTGCTTAAAACAAAAACCAGTTTTAATTTTGTTGTTTGGCGTGTCACCTGAGTAGATTATACAACGGTTTGCTGTCAGTGGTCACATAATTAAAATCTCAAACATGAAACCGGGTATGTTACACCACTTAAAACTTCCGGCAAACTCACTTCCAACCACCGCAGCAGGTGTGGGTTGAGGCGGGGTCGGACAGATGCGTGTGGGTGCACAGAACAAGCTGAGTTGCGATGGAGATCCGATGCAGTCAGTCGAGACGAACGTGCTGCACAATCGGTGCCTCCGCCTCGCTCCTACACCACAAGAGGCGCTACAGGGCGTCCATTCTCCCCAAGGTTCCCAGACACCATCTGAAAAAAACTAAAGTTACAGCGATTTTGTAATGGTAGTTGCTTGAACAGCTGCGTTAGAAGTCCAACACAAAAGTACACACTAGTTGAAGTTGTTTAGATTGCATCATCGGTGGTATACTTAGGCTGGTATTAAATAAAGTTATCCTTTTTGGGTCTGATGTTGTTGGATCAAACTCCCAGCTTGATAAGTGTTATAACCTGTGTCTTGCCAGGATACAAATTATACAGAGCAGTCTATTTTAATTTGTTTACCGCCTAGTTGTTTGTTTAAGCTTATATTAAGTTGAACCTTGCATAAAAAGTCCCTTTGCTGAAAGATCTTCTGCGTTATTGAACGGAAGGGTTTCTAAAACTGTCTACTAGTTTGTCACTGAACCATTTTACCAGATAAACACTATACATTACCTGGTGGTGGATCTGTATCTCGGGCCGCGTTAATACACAACTTTCTCTCGCAAGAGTCTGTGTCATGACATCCGCTGCACGCCTTCCCTTCCACGTACGCCGGTCTGCACAATATATTTATAGCTGAGGGTGATTAGCTCACAGGAAATAGCATTTACTTGTGGCGCGACATACAAATGAATGCGCTGTCTGGTGTCTGATATGCCTGTGGTTTTTAGATTTGTAATTGTGTAAATAAAAGCGAGCTAACGAATTCGCAAAAAAGTTTGGCACAACCATTTAAGATCTACTTCGTGGCTGGTGTATAAACATGCAGTTAGGCATTTGAAATGTGCAGTTTTGACACACTGTTTGTCGCCAAGTTTACCATGTTAACAAAAAAAAATATAAAACTAATCTTTGTGGGGTCAGACTGTAGAATTTGTGGTGTCTTTAAATGTATTCAAGCCAAACCTGTTAGGAATTTTGCTTATTTTGAGTTCACCCACCTGTTTCGCCAGCTCCCGCTCGGGGCATAGTTACATACCACGATAATTGCGTTCTGCAAAACCTCCTCCAGTGAGTTGGCTGTGGCGCAGTGCGTTATTCCGCAGCCGATCTTGAATGTTTCGGCACGCACAAGCTGTGTGCAAATTGCAGTGGTAACACCCAAACGCCAATGCGGAAATACGAAGTTTATTGTGTGCACAGCTTCAAAACCAAAATTTCAATTCAATATTTTAACATCTGGGATCCAAACTTTTGCCAGAATGCTCCTACTTGCAACACGAAGTAAAAGGTCACGACCTTTTTATTTTCTGTCTTTTTGCCGATTTTTAACAAATGGGAAATGGTCAAAACCACTGATGAAATTTTCCTTACTATGCATATCTTGTTTAACAAGCACAATATTTCACCCGACCAAAGCATACCTGTGCGTACTTCGAGCAATCTCCGGTATCGTCCGTACATTCCTGTGTCGTGACGTTGTACTGGGTGCTTCCCCTCGCGAAGGACCGAACCACGTTCTCAATGTAAGAGTCGTCGAAGGGCGAGTTTTGAGACAAGTATAAAATCTCACCGACTGCTTGGAAGCGACTGTGTGTTGTGTTCTGTTTAAACACGATTTTCAAACTAAAAGTTCCTAGAAAGCTTGGGCATTTTGGAGCATCCAAAATCTTGTCATTAACTTTGCAGAAACTTAGTATTCGCAAGGGATATACGTTTAAAGGTTATGAATGTTATTTATGTGGCAATATTAAGCCCGTAGCGACCGCTTTGGATAATTAAGTAAAACTTAGCAATAGACGCTTGTAAAACACTTCTTTTCGGACAGTTTGGTGTTCCGATATTTTACAAGCCCGATTTGATCTCCTGACTTGATTGTTTCGTTTGTATTTTTTCCTTTATACAAAGGTTTAGCATGCTGGGTTTACAGCCTAGATATTTGGCTGTCCTTTATGTAGTTTACATGTGAGCTTTGCTTCTTTCCTACCTCGTTGTTTTCAAACAAACATTTTCTCGTGTGGCCAAGTGCAAGGTCGGCCAGTTCCCCGTCCCACGTGATCTTGCGCATGTTCGAAGCGTCTGGGGTCACGTGACGACGTATGTTGTTATGGAGATCGAGAAATTCGGCGATGTGGTCGGCTGGGGATTGAATTGACTCTTGTGTAAATGTTATGAACGAAACAACACTGCTGCATGTTAAATTTGTAAAAGGAGAAGAGCGGTTCTATTGTAAAAGGCGTGTTAATATTTGTCTTGTATTGATTTAACGGTTCTTCTTTTGCCAACACCTAGGTATAGGCACCACAGTGATTGAGGTCTAATGTATTTTAAAACCAACTGATATTGCATTCCCATAATCTTCGCATCGGCCGCTGTCTTTGCGGTTTTGTTTTTACTGTAAAATGCTGTGCGAAATATCCCATAATAGAGACAGGTTGATGTATTTTACTTGTTAATATCAGACGGTAACTTTACTTTATATTTACAGACGCAGCTCGATACCTTACAAGCAGAAGCAGACGAAACGAAACTGTGAGTAACCTTAAATTGTTTTCCATGCGACACTGGGTGGCAGTAGTAAGTCTGTTTGCGACGTTCAAGACAGCGATTCTTTGTAGATGTTTAGGTTATACGAAACGTGTAGAGAAATGTGTATTTTTTGTGTCGACAATACGCTATAATTTGCAGTTGTGTACAATGGGATTGCAACATTAGTCAGTTTTAGATGCCATACTAACGCAATGTGCATGTGTCTAATATGTACTCTATCAAAACAATTTTATGATCTCATGAATAGTTTTAGCACTAATTTTTATTAGGCAACAAGTTATTCAAAACATTTTTTAAGACAAGTTATGGTAGTGGATTTTTAACGCAATGTGCATGTGTAGATTAAGATATTGTTGTTGAACTTACCTGTCAAAATTATGGCATTCTCCACTTCGCCGTTGACCAGGTTATTAGCATTGGTGCACAGCACTGTACACAGAATGCTGTTCAAAGAAAATAAGTTAATGACACATATTCGCGATTTAAATAACTAACGCATCCGTATGGACTTGGTAAAATGAGCACATTACATATTGAGGGTGAGATTTACAAAAACAAACACAAAATGTTGACTTTTTGCTTGTTTCTTGAAAGTAGTCATTTTTACACAGGTAATCCAAACATGGGTGGCAAGGCTATAAAAAACTTTAGTTTTTCTCAACATACAATTTTCGGCAAAACTGTAAAATTTCCTTACCTAAAACATACATACAGAATTGCTGCCATCGAACAAACCATGCTGATTTCGCTGCAATCGACGCAGAATGTAATTCGAATGTCTCATATTTCCGGTTTATATCTTTCGCGTTTTGCAAAGGTTCAGTTTTTTTCCAGACTGCAAACGAGTCTCGCCATCTCAGATCGTGTCTAATTGATGTCTTCCTATCACGCTCTGTGTCGAGCAAATCTATTATGACGTCATCGCGAGACGTTGATATGATTTCTATATTCAACCGCATTACGTAACCTCTTTCCAGTGTTTCATACCGGAACGGAACGAAAAGAAATAACGTTATTCGGTCTGGGCAATTTATTTATTTCGGTATTTCGTTCCGGTACCGATATTTTTATTTCGTTCCGGTCTGACCGAAACAAAATTATAACGGTATTTTTTCGGTATTTCGGTCTGTGTTTCTTGTCAAATCTAATTAACTGCAGTGTAAACAAACTCTCAACCGAACAAAGTAGCAAGTTGAAACACAAAAAGATTGGTGGTTATTACGTCACATAACATGTAACAATTATGAGTAAATAAATGACTCCTCCACTCCAGACAAACATTATCGGAGCATTTGGGACAAAATAAACACAAGGATAATGTTAGGTATCAAACACGAAATTTCAAGCAACTCTTCCGGGGTATATGCCAAGACCGAAATACCGGAATAAGATATAGCGGTATTTCGTTCCGTTCCGGTATTTTGATTTTTTTTATTTCGTTATTTCGTTCCGGTAATTGGACCAAAATTTATTTATTTCGTTCCGGTATTTCGTTCCGTTCCGTTCCGGTATGAAACACTGCCTCTTTCAAGTGGCGCGTCCACTGATGTATTATGATACAACTGTTGTGGTTCAACTTTTCTGATTTCAACACAAACCACAAAAAATGTTTTCACATGTTTTTTAACACAGCGTAAACTTTCGGTTTATGGTTGGTCGTCTCTTTATTTTACGTTTTTTTCGGCAATATCGTGTCCAGTGAAATCGAGAATATTTCAAGCGCTTTATTGTTCGCCAAACCACATGTTTATAAGGGTGGTTTAATATTGTCTTCCACTTTCCGTAAAAAAAATGTTGAGTGGTAACCAAATGCGTAAGATTTGTGTGGTGAGTGTATAGCCTCCGTTTTCCAAATATGGTGTTTGCGGCGTTTGCGATACTCTAAACTCGACTGGCAAGGTGGCCTAATACTCAATACGAATTCCTTCTGACTTTTAACGAATATTCAAGTTCTTTCTTTTTCTTGTTGCGGTAGGGTTAGTTTTTACATGTCTATCTAAAATCGAAGATGTCTAGGTTTTTTTCTATAGAAGGTTTCGTACATCAGATCCCAGCCATTGCACTTTAAAATCGGATATTAAAACACTTTTATGATCGTGAAAACCGTGTGCCTGTAACTAGCTTGGGTTTATCTCAATATTGTGTAAAACAAAAACAAAATCAAAACAAAGTTAGCCAATAAGCCAAGGTATATCCAGTTAATTCAATATCGGTTGCTGTCTTTCATGGGTGATGTTCTGTCTTGTGAATAAAACCAACTGCACGAGCGCAACTTTGTGTTTGGCGTCTGGTTTACGTCACTCTCCCACCGATAAGCGGAGACGGCAGAAGGGGCGAAGTTGCAACGAAAATCTTGCAGCTGCCTTCTCTCCTGGGAACGCACTGTGACGTCACAGACAGATGACCCCGATGTGAATGCCATTTACTTGAGCAGGGGAAGCTGTTTGTCGTGTCGGTACAAGTTGCTTGCAGCATACTTGGATGTGTTCAGAGCTGGTCCTGAAATGTAAATTAGAAGAGTCTATTTCGTGGACTAGGGTTTCATGGTTTCAGTTGTGGAAAAAAACTACACTTAGCGCCAATCGATTAGTAAAGCAAAAAATGCGTTTTGAGAAAACTGCTGCTAATTTGAGACACCCAAATCTGGCTTTACGTACACCCCAAAACAATATATTGTATGTTAAAATAATTTCAAAAAAGAATGCATAAAATAAAAAATTGTATGGTTCATTTCACTTTTAGTGACAACTGTTCGATCGATTAGACTAGAAGGTTAAGTTTGTGCGTGTGCCTCGAAGTGATACAGAAAGTAAGATAGGTTGTAAGGAATACCGGGAAAAATTGAACTGCATTGGAATGTGAAATGAAAGATCGCGAGGACAGGAGAAGTCCTGTTTATACGTCGGAAATCATGGAACAAGACGAAATTGCGGATGAGGAATCACGTGGAAGGTTGGTTCAGGATTTGCGGAATGCATGCTTCACATATTAGCAAAGAGGTGCAAAAGGAAATGTGGAAAAAAGACTTAAGTATATCAAATGGTTTTTTCTCCAATTTCCTTCAAATCTTTTCTCAAGCTGCTGTCATGAACCATTTTTTTCTTCATTAAGAATGGACAATATTATAATTTTTTCCACAAGTATTTCTCTCTTGGCTACTGAAGGTAATTGAAATTACGTTTTAAATTTCCGTTTTCATTAGTTGCTTATTTCGTCAGGTCACGAGGAAGACGGCGGACAGCAAAGGAAATAGCGCAAATGTTCGAGCAACTCAAACAGAGACACATCACCAGGAAGAAGGAGTGGCAGATGGAGAAAGAAGAACTTCTCAAGCAAGCAGCACTGGTACTTACCTGCATCAAGAACTCGTTCTGTTTTGTTGACTAAGTATAGCTACGATTTTTTTCCAAAAACTGCCTACTTTTCCAACCTTGGATCGAACGCTTAACCTTCATTTTGGCACATTATCTGTTCTATGTGGCATTATTATGTTTTCATCTATTTAGCAAAGACTAAAATTTAGCTTCAGAAGTTTTTTCACTTCAATGAACTTTTTTTTAAACAAGCTTTTGATCATCTGCAAACAATTGTAAACTTAAAACTTATACCCAAACTGGCGACCGTCTTTTGTGAGAAAAGTCTGTTTTAAGGCTGACGAGAGCAAGAGGATACTGGTGGATCTGAAGAAGATCCTTGAGGAGCTCCGGGTTGAGTTGAGGAGCGAGGAGAAGAAGAGAGCGGATGCACAATCCGACCATGAGAGGATGAGGGAAATTTGGGACGCTGAAAAGGATGAATTGCTTCGAATCATAAGAAACGTAAATATGCATTTAGTTCTGTGGCAAATATTGCATGCCATTTGTTCATTGGCAAAACTGTAGCATACTTTGTCACAGGGGCGTAGCCAGGGGGGCATGGCCTCCCAAATTTTGAAATTGGGCATTAAGGTAGGCTACACCTGGAAAAAATCTCTCGTACAGTTGTACATTAATTTGGATTACTTGCCTTCCCTCAATTTTTTGGCTGGCTCGGTTATTGTTTTGATATCGTCGCTTCTGTATAGTTCACTATCACGAAATTCAATTTTTTTTCTGTGATAATCAAGTGTACATACTCTAGAGTGTACAATGAATTCCGTACCTTCCAACAAACATAGGTCCAAACAAACAAAAACTGCTAATATCAGTGCTTTCCCGTAACTGCAACGCATATATGTTGTCACAAATTAGTTGCATTATTTACGCGTTTTATCTCGATCCACCGAGTGGAATTTGAAACACACAGGTATGTTGGTAAAACTTAATATGTCGCAGTCGTAAACCCCACATCGTTTTGTCGGATTTCCCTTAATCCAGTTGTGTACCATTGTCCGCCTTAAGATCTCGAATTATATTCTACCTGCCTTTGATACGTGAAAAATGTGTAGGGTTTTAAATAGGTTTTAATGTTCCATTTTTTTCATGTGAGGGGCCCTCGTTGGGTATTAAAGCCTTTAACTGTTTCTGAGCCCAACAAAGCGTTTAAACCTACGTCAAATTTCGTAAACAACAAACCCCGCTGGATCAGCATGTCAGTGTACATATACTCCAGGCATATTGGACTTAGTATAAATTGACATGAGCTGTCTCTACATCTTGTACCCATTCACCATTCGAATTCCTATGGGATGGATTGTGGAAAACACACAGGGGAATTAATTTCGTCATTGAGACTTCAAATACGTAATGCTTATATGGAGCCTCGATTGAAGGGGATTTTTCATAATGTTCAAGCACGTGACAACTTGATGTGGAATAACGGTTAAGGCCGTGACGTCAAAATTTATTTTGACCAAAGTATATTGCCTCTATGGTTTCATCAGCCGTAAGAACTTGTCTTGTCTAAACAAACGTTCGTATTTGTAAATGAAGCACCATAGATCTGGTACGTTATTAAAGGACAGCGTCGTTTTTATACAATCATGTCCTGATAAATTGGTAAAAACTTGTAGTTATTGTTTTCTGGTCCATTGAACTACAGCTTGCTACAGCGTCAATTTTGTTTACTTAAACACAATGTTGTACAACATGTGCTACAAAAAGTGCTGCAAAAGTTAACCTAAATACTTCAGGCATACTAGTGCCTTTGCAAACACATTTTGATGCATTCCCCTTTTTAAACTAAGCTTGTTTTTGAACTTTTGTTATTGATGCTACCGGTTCTTTAAATTACAGCTAAAATTACAATTTGTTTACTTTCAACCCTATATTTTACAAAACTTGAGCAAATTTAACTTCACGAAAGTATCGCTACGGTGGCAAGTGATTGATCTACCTCTCATCCTCATCTCTGTCCCTGTAGCTCGAATCTCACACCAGCCACAACCAGCACCAACGTCAATCATCCAGCCACGAGATCGACTCGCTCAAACACCAACTGGCAACTCACGAGCGCCACCTAACGAACATGGAACTGTCAAACGCGGAGCTTCGGATTAAGATGCGGGAACAGCAGCGGATTTTCGACGAGGAGAAAGCCAAAGTTGTCGAGACTCACGACGGCGAGAGGAGGAATTGGGATAAAGCGAGACAAGTTATGTTGGAGAAGATTGAAGCTGTGAGTATGGTGTTGTTGTTGTGAGGGTGGGAGGGCGTTGTGTTCGGATTTGATTTCTTTGGAGGGGAATTGCGGAAATGTTTTCTAGTGACCGCGAGTTTATACAGTTGTCAGAAGAGTTTTTTTCGATCACTACTGTTGAGTCACAAGAACTCCGGAGTTGAATGGTAAATGGAAAAACAAATACAGAAACTGTTGCTGCCAAACTTATGAAGGCACTTCCAAATGTTTTTTTGGGGTACCGACGTTTCGACATTCTATTCAGTTCGCCTCCTCAGGGTGAATAACAATCAAAACGCGACACACCACACACAAGGACGAAAAACGAAATAGCCTTGAAAAACGAATGATATAACACAAATATACATTTACAAATATACAAATATACATTCTAAAAAAAGTAATCAAAGGGCTTGTTTGCACTTCACTAATAAATCCGCTTCGTTTTCAGCTCCAAGAAGAAAGTCGTCAACTCCAATCCGGTGCTTTCCCTCTTCACGGAAGTCACGTGGTGTCGCCCGTCACGGATGACCAAGTCTATCTGACGTCACCGGTTTCGGAAGAACGATCATCGGCAAACGACGAAAAAACGACGCCACAACCGGTAAGTTTGGGAAATTTAAACACATTTTGTGTGTAGTTTGTTGGTATGTTTAACACAAATCTCTTTGCTTGAAATGTGCATACGAGTCATTGAAAACTGGGGCCGTCCAATACTAACAAGGGTCTGTTCATAATTTTTGTCAAAAATATGTTGGCCCAAATCGCTAATTATGGCATGAGTTAAAGGTTTAATTAATAAAACATGTCGCTTTGTATAGTTGTTTGGGCCAGCATATTTTTGGCAGGGCCTTACAAACTGTTGAACTGCACTGGGTCGTACTTTACGTTTAAGCCCTTACATTGCAATGCGTCATTTTCGTTGTAAGCACCAAAAACATTTACAAAATGCGACTAACTATTTGGGACTTTCAAGATGCGATTGTTTCAAGATATTACGAATCATAATGTGAATAATATTGAGTCGTAGTTTGCCTTCCATGCCTTCAAACACATCTTACCTTCCCGTTGTTAACACCAATGATGTGTAGCCGCGTCAGAGCCAACAACAACAACTACATCGGCAATTGTAACCCCCAGGGATCAATAGCGTCCCCGACTCCCGAGTTGCTCGATCGCGCGTAGATCACGTACACACAAATAGATTCACACTTTCGCTTCGATAAATCGCGTAACGTTTATGACGACATAAACAGAGCAGGGAAACCGTTCAGCTGTTCACGCGAAACGAACGTTGTTTTGTTTTAACGATGAGTTTGCCATGTGCTGGGCAACAATCACAACCAGTTGTTGTGTAACAATTAAGTTTACTGGGTCGTCTGAGAGTTTTCACTTTTAACAAAACCGCAGTGAAAACGAGAACCAAAGTGACGCTGCGATTTAATTTGATGTCATCAATCTTCACGTTATCATTTACCCCTGACAATAGATTACATTTTGTTTGTTTTGAAATCAGATATCAGATTATCCTACTGATTATTATTCTTCATGTAAGCAAAGATCTAAAAACCCATTGTACAAATCACATGCCAAACAGATAAATTGAGTTGGGCCTGTAGTTTTGTTTACTTTCTTATCCTTTATGTGACTTTCTATCGGGCATAAAATTTTGTAATATGGTGTATCGACCAAATATTGTCATATCGAGTTCTATCGCTTCAATCGAATAATTTTTTACTTGATATATTTAACATCAATTTGATTCGAATTCAACTTAATCTTGCTTTTTTTGTGCAGACATGCGAGGGTTCCGACCATCATCAGAATTTAGCCGAATCAAATCCCAAAAGTCAGGGGGAAACGAAATATAATCACTTCCAAAAGACAGTGGATGAGGTATAAATTTGGCTGTAACCGAACTTTTCTAGAATATCTCCTTCCATTATGACAACAAGGCTTTCAAAATGAACCGGTTTAAAACAGAATTTAACGTTTTCGGAAAAATGCAATACCTTCTGAACATTTATGGGGGTAAAATTAGGAAAAAACTTAAAAAAAACAACCAAAAAAGTAAACTGCAATGAGGCAGGCAGCTCGACGGCGGACTCATTGCGTTAAAAATAAAACAAACAAACAGGAAATATAAACGTTTATAAAGTATTTCCATATTTCATTGGTATCGACTGAACAAATACACATCGCTTTATTTGGGTCATTTTCTCGGTTCGTTGATTCGCGCAAAAGTACCAAACTTGTTTGTCAAACAACTCCCAGTCATTCCGCGTTTTTCCCCACGAGCCAATTACGCGTCAAAACAAAGGTTTCGCGTCACGCACCAGTGATCACGACGTGTTTTCTCAGCTTTCCATGCTTTGCGGCTTTAAGTTTCTGCTCGCTGCTGCAGTTTCAGCGATTTCTGAAACTTTTTAGATGCTTTTACTAGGAAACCAAACGATTCCATTACTGATACGTTTTGCAGCAATTGTGTTGGCACGAAGTAATCTTCAACTTCACAGTTTAAATACAGTTTGCTTTTTTTCATCAAAAATTAACTGGCCCAAATAGTTCCAGTATATTTTTGATGAGAATTATGAACGGATCCGTGTTTAGTGTTCCAGATTGTTTTTTGCCACCGTAACAGTTACAAAATCAAATGTTACGTTAAAATACGATTGTATTTGCCACTTATCGATGATATATATATTTTACAGTTATAAATCTTGGACCACATGCTAAGTTAATATCCGCGGTTAATTCCACTGTTGGGATTATGGCTTTTTCGTAATTTATTTTTTCTGATTAACAATAGCTTTTCATGTCTGCTATTAAAGCATTGTTAGCTTTAAATTCTTGTATTAATTTCCTTATCATGTTCCTGGTTCTATAAATTGAAAAAGTTCGATATTACATATTACGGACACCAAATGTTAGGTTCAAATACACAGTTATTACACTTTTCTGAACATTGGCTTTTCGTTGTTTATTATCAATGAAGTTCTATATATATTTTCAATTCTCCGAACTATTTCTACATTATTTTCCAGATAATGTAGAAAACGGCACATTATGTGGCTTCAATTTTTATTTTTCATAATGTTTCAGGCACTGAAGCAGATAGAGAAAATCAGCCTTGACCTCAACACCATGGAAGTAGATGAGGAGGCCAAAGACGGTCGCAGATCAAAAGAAGAATCTCGTGCAAAACCCCTAAGCTGCAACGTTACAAAACCGAGTGTGACGTCATACTCGTCACCGCGGGCATCGAGCCGTGACCGCCGCCAGATGTCTCCTCATGTCGCAAGTCATTCTCCGTCACCGTTTGGAAGTCAGCGGACCGCGCCGAAGGAACGGAACGTCTCTCTGACATCACAAGGGGATGATGACGTGGCAGGGTGCAGCAGACAATCGGATTGGAGGGGCACGAAGAGTGTGACGTCACAGGACGCTGGAGACAAGATGAGAGGTCGGGCGAACTCGTGCAAATTGTCTGAAACGAAGGACACATCCAAGTTACCGCAGCGTCGAACTTCGTTGAACCAAACTGCTCATCACGTGACAAGTGACGTCGACAGCCCGCTCATATCGACTCCAACCACGAGTTGTAGCATTCCCGTATTCACAGAGAGCGGCACGGATTCTGCTTCTATTGTTACTGCGGGGTCTCCCCTAAAACGCGAGAATGCACAGATCGCGCGAGTCAAGAGGTCAGAGTTGCCGACGCGTAGTGATGTGAAGAGGAGACCGAATAATTCCCCGACCGATTTCGTTAAGGTGGAAAAGCGATATTCGACTCCTCGCGATTACAAACCCGGTTCATCAGCTTCCGATAAAACGTCAGCTAAAAAACTTCCCAACTTGCACCAGAAACTGTTGTTTCACAACACTGATAAATCCTCTAACGATCTTCAGCCAACCGCCCTGTCCTCAACTCGAAAACAGAGCCAGGACGATGATCCACAACAAGACAAGAAGGGTTTTGTGCATACGCCTTACTTTGACCCGGAAAAGGGCTACATTAAGAACTCGAAATTCCCTTCGTCACCACGCATGCAGCATAGGCAAGCTACATCAACTAAATCTTCCAGCGATGAAATACTCGGAGCACCCAGAAATCTTCCCGAAAACGATATCAGCAGGTCTAGTAGCCAAGATGCTCCCGACGATTTTGTTGACGAGACTGGGGGATTTCCATCTATCAATGTTGAGGAAGTTCCTCCTCCTCCTGTGAGACCTAAACCCAGCATCACTATTGAAAAGGATGCAAGCGGGAACGTTCTCCGGGTGATCACCGATCCTCGCTTCCAGAGGCAAGGATCTCCTCTTGCATCTGGAGGCTCAGAAATTGACTCTACGACAGCTCCTGCGACCTCTGCCTCCAGAAGAAGAAGATCTAGCGGGAATATTAAAGAGGCAACGACTTGTCACTCACCTCTGGGTCGCAACGTCGAAGCGCTGACTTCCGTAAAACCGGATGAGGCCGCGGTATCTTCCCGAATGGGGAAGACGGGTAAAGATAAAGGTGGGAAAAACTGGATCAAGAAGAAACTATCGTTCCTTGATACTCCAAAAGATTCCGTGGAAAAGGATGGTGGAAAAAGTCCGGAGCGTAAAAATGGATCAAAGTCAAGAGGCGAAAGAACAAGGTCCTCATCTTTGAGAAGAGGGGACAAGGATCGGAGGCTGAGTTCATCATCCGAAGACAGTCTGGAGGAACAAGTGGATAAAAGCAAATCGCGAAACAAGCGGAAAGGAAAGAAGGGAAACTCTCCAAATGCGGAAGAAAGGGAAGCAAAAAAAGAGCCGAAGTCGAGAATGAGAAGATACACACGGAGTAAAACTGACACTTCCCTGGAGATGAAGAATTTATTTTCGCGATTTCGACAATCGCAGTTCAACCAGAAAAAGCCGTCGATTGTAAAACACTTTGAACGGAAACTTCTTGAGAACGAAATCAAAGCTTTGGAAGACAAGAACGCGGAAGAAACCGCGAGTCCCATCTCAGAAGGAAAGAGTTCCCGCGGCAGCCAGAAGGTTCGAGAAGGCAAAGAATTCGAGGATGGTTACAGTGGCGAGGATGAATTGGAACGAGAAGCAAGTCCTGGTCTTACGGATGAAAGTAAAGCCACAGCTTTGGTGACTACAACTGCATCGCTCACTTTATCCAGAGCTCCTGCGATTACCTCTTCCCAAAGCGACACACGCAGGCGATCTATGCCTAGTGTTCGACCGAAACCACGTCATCACACAAGCATGGTGGACCTGAGGTGGACTAATGACCGCATACTGGAGGAATCATCTGGATCTCCGGATGTTAGGATGAGACAGAAATCGGTGGAGCAAGAATCCCCTACAAACACAACTCCCACCAGTGAAGAGAATCAGTCGGTCTCCACTCTAGTTGGAAAGTTTAATACCACAAAGAAAAGTGAAGAGAATTTCATTCGCGGAGCGCCTGGGAGGTTTTCTCTCAAACAGGAGCAGATCCGGAAGTTCAGAAGGAACGTAGAAGGTTTGGAAGCGCCAACTTCCTCAACAAAGAAGACCACAGAGCCAAAGCGACTATCGTGGGTGTCCGGAACGCGTGAAGGGGATTACCCGGCAGTGACGTGGAGGGAGAAAGTCACTGCGAAGGAGGAGGAAAAAACTCCTGGGAAGTCGTCCATGGGAAATCCTCCAGGAAGACGAAGGATGAGTGAAGACATGCTGAAGAAGAAGCTAAACCTTGAGAAAATTCTCTCGGATGGCCCGAAAATTCCCAGGAGCAGGAGGTACAAGCGATCCGAGACGCAGCCAATTGAATCCACGAGAAGAAGTGATGAAGAGGAAGAAGACTGTGATTTTGATGGAGATGTGAGAGGAGGAATTTCGGGGTTCTGGGATCGCAGTTCTTCTTCTGCAATCAGTCGCTCTAGGAGTTTGCGAGAATTATCAGAGGTGGGCAATTGTTTAAATATATCCGCTTGTTCATAACTGTAGCGTTTTATTGCGAGCAAACGTGTCTAACAGCGGTTTGTTCCTACCTTTGGTCAACAAAAAGATTTCGTCAAATTTGCACACATGATAGACAGGTGTTTGAAGTTAACTGTAAATTTTGACCCCAGTTGACCCACTGGCGCCATAAAGTTAAATTTAACAACAGCAATATTTAATTTTAGTTTGTTTCATAGAAAAGTAGCGTGATGACAATGCTTTGTAAATATATTTTATTGTTCATTAAAAAAAATAACTGCCAAAGAGTGATCTGCATATACAAGCTCTCTGGTAGTTATGTTTTTAATTTGGCTACTTTTATGTCCGTGATCTTGTGTTCCAAACATTAGTGTCATATACTTGAATGTATCCCTGTGCATAGGAAACTCATCAACCAGATATCACCCCGCCGTCGCTCACTTCACGTTTCAAAAAGCCCACTCCCAACAATCGCCGTCCATCGAGGTGGCAGAGAAAAAACGAACACTGACGTCACTCGTGCTCAGTGGTGCGCGACGAGCAGTTTGAACGTAAACAACTTTTTCGCACTGCGGAAATCTGCTGGATGGTTTGCGGCCAAAATACCTGTTGCTCCCCCAGTTCTGCGTGCTTACCGAGTCATGACGGCTGTAAAAATAAAAATTACTTTCCTGTGAATTGTTGCGTCGGCTTTTACAAAGATTATATTGCCTGTTTTGGTGGCTTTTGCCTTGGGGAAACTTTTTAATTGTTTTAGATTACAATTTATTGGTCTTTAACGCGACAAAGCGGCCACCAATTAACATGCTTGGTTTTTGTGGTTGTTATTTTCATTTTGTTAACAGTACAAATCACCAAACATATTATTTGCAACGTCTTTTAAGCCAAAATTCATATAACAAGACAAACTAAAAGTTAGTTTTCTTCAAAACACAACAAAATGGTGTTTGCTGCTTGCACCAAAAGGTCTGACACATTTGAATGTTATCTCAAAAACGATTTGTGTACACATGAACCACTTGTCCCATAATAACCAGAAAACATGTTTAAAAAGCGCTATAGGAACGCTTGTTTCCGGATAGAACTAGTGGAGTTGGATGTAATTTTGGGTTATATTGCTTCCTCTGAATGCAACAAACCATTTACGGTTTCCCTCTCATGACGATGTATCTGTTACTGCTGGATCATGTTGAGTGACGTTCCAGATCAGTTTCGGTATATCTTCAATCCTTCATTTCCTCGCAAATAATTTGTACGAGGCTACAGCAGTAACCTGCCTGGTTCACATGTGTTGAGGATTAACTCTTCATGCTGGAACGTTCTGACTCAGCGTGTGTGACCACGCCTAGTATTAATAACCATCATAAACAACCTAAGCATGTAAAAGCTTTAAAAACTTGGCTTCCTCTACTCAAGGCCTCGCACACTAAAACGGATTTTTAGGCACGGATCATGCAGTCAATCATAAACGCTTTTAAAATGAAAACCAAATATGGGATCTTTTTAAACAGTTTATAGCTTTTAGAACCCATTTCAAATGTTTTTTTTTGTTTTCCTTAGCCACCTTTGAAAAACATGGTCACGTCCAATACCTCTAGCTCATTGAAAAATCGCTTTTTAGTGAAAAACTAGTCGTTTGTCATACAAGCTCTGTTACTCACTAACAGAACACCAAAAATGTGACTAAAAATAGAACGTCGAATGTGTTGATGGATTGCGCATGTCCATCAACGACTTATACTTGCGTAAGTTTGTGGAAATTATGCTAGATAACATGCGGACACTAACCAGCCCTCTAAGTCATTAAATCCATGTTCACAAACATAGTTTCTACAGTGCCGCATAAGCTGGTTGTGAATCGCATTCCGGTGCAAACCACAAAAGCAGAAACAGAGCAAGGTTTATTACAGCGCGTATATCAAAAGTACGAGTTGCGATATGTATAACAATATAAAACACTGAGAGAAAAAAAACAACGAAGTCAACAAAGCACTGGTAGCGAACATTTTGTCTTCCCGCAGTGCAGAGTTACCGACATGCCCAACTAACTGCACAAGATGCTTCGATACAGTTCACAAATGGGGCAACATTTGAAAGTCTGACTTGGTGGCATGACTAAACAAACCGATTTCAGAAAATGATTCAAAATGACTGAGTTATCTTGCGTTAATTTGAAAAGAAATGTGTCTCATTATCCAAGTTAAAAACAACAAAATTCTCGTAATAATCGGAACAGCGAATACGGTACAATAAGCACAAATACCATAGCGCGAAATACACGCAAGTAAACAAGCGTAAAGTGAAAGAAATATAATTCGTGTCGAAATGAATTTTTCAAACTTAGTAACATATGTGGCGATCGGTGCTTAAGTGAGAGAAGTAATTGTTGCTCATAATAAAATCTTCCCTTAAAACGGGATATGTGTCACGACAATGAAAATAGATGGATTATAACTGAAACGATTCATGTACTTTTGCGTTCCGACAAGAGAATACGTGCAGAGCATAAAACGACTGTTAAAGTTCATTTTTGGCTGAAACCAATCGATTCGAAACCAAACGTGACAGGAAAAATGCGTTTAAACCATTTCGGATTTGCTCCCCTCTCCTTATTCACCGAACCAAAACCTCTGCCCGCGCAAAGTCGTGACTATTTTTCTCAAAGCCTTCCACGTCCCTCAACCGTGTCCTGACTTAAATCGAACTTTTCCATCCTCTATCTCAAAATTCCGGCCACGTGTCCGGATATGACACACAACAAGGTCAAATAAAGGTCACACCACGTGATGTTTATCCGAAAACTTCCTCCACTCCTGTGGACGTTGATGAAATTGGACTCCTCAAGGATCCTGCTCCGTTGCTCGTGGATGCATTTTTGTGAAATCCCATCGAGATGCTGTCCTCTTGCGGATGCTCCTTACTGCAGAGAGGACAGAATCTAATCCTCCACGACTTGTATGAGAGGACCGTGCAAATCTGGTTGATGAGGAGGTTAAAGTCCAAGATGACGAGCGAGATGTAAAGGTCACCGGAGGCCATGGAGCCAACAACAGCGATAAGATCTGTGATTGCGCTCGTACTTGACACCAAGAAGACTCTTTTGATTCTCGGAAAGATGCTTTTCGTCTGGTGACGTAGTATCGCCATCTCGACAACGTTTATGGCCCTTGCCTTGCACACGAGGGGCTGTATGAACAGGGCGAAAAACAGAGTCTGAAAAAACAAAGCTAGGAGGCCGAGCACTAGCCAGGGAGCAAAGTCGTCAAGTACTCCGGTCTGCATCGAAGCACATGGAGCCCATGTCAAGTTTGCAGTGGCGTTCGCCGTTAGATTCCTGTCATACTTTTCACTAATCATGAACATGGAGACTGATCCGGCCTCGCTGATGATGAAGATAACGATCACCAGCCAGCTGATGCAGTTGGTGCATCCCCAACTGTTGTGACGCAACACTGGGTGGAGGTACAGCACCCGTTGTCGCATCCACAGGAAGATGTACTGCAGAGTGAGAGGAACGACGTAGAAGACGATGTGGACTCGCAGGATGATCTCGCAACTGATCCAGGAGAATGACTCGGTGGTTGCTAAGATGAGGACCGCATGCTCCATGCCGTATCTTACCAGAATAAGCCACGACGCGCAAAGACATATGCGCTGAAGTGCGACAACGTGGTTGGTCGTAACTGGGACTGGTTGCTGCACTGGAGGTTGCCTCAGATTGGGACGCTGTCGATCCTGTGTAGGATGCTGAACTCTGTCTCTTGCATAATCCTGATTTTGATGTGGTTGTCCTCCACGATGGCCGTTTTGGAGGCTATGTCGCCCATTGGAACCGTTATAGGCAATGTGTTGCCCATTTGAGCCGTTGGGAAGTGTATGTCGACCGTTTGAACCATTCTGAGGGCTTTGCATTCCATTTCGCCCGTTAGGAAGCGTACGTCGATTAATGGAGCCTCTCTGAACAGGACTACGTCCATCGGTACTGTTTCGCATTTCACCGTGGTGTTCCTTCTTGTCGCTGTGAAACGATGTCTCTGGTGTGAGGATGTTTACATCTTCCAATGGAAACGCGTGTTTTCTCGGTCTGCACTGAAACCAGGTGAGCGCGGCTGCAATGTAAATTCCAACCAGGGAGCAGACGCCAACGCACGCCTCCAGAATTATCAACTTGGTATCCATTATAGAGTTGTTAAAACTTGCAACTTGTGTAAAGTGAAAACTCTGTCTGGAAACACAAGCTGAGGTTAAGAAAGTCGGTCAATTACGCAGCGAAAATGTATTGCCGCGGTGTTGAAACGTTAACTCGAACGATCTCGATTGTTATTTCAAGAAATCCTTGCTGGAACTTAAAAGCCAGCGTAACGCCTGAGACTTGTAGTTAAAATGCCAACGAAGCATTGTTGCATTTATGTTGCTGCGTCTTAAGCAGTATCATCGATTGATTAAAAAACTTGAATTTATTTCGAAGTAAAAGTAATGCTTTGTCTCTAAATCACTTAATTGAAATGACTTAAACCTTTTGCAATTCTCAAATTCAATACATTTGCTTTGTAATTAACTTTTGTACACACCAAAATGGCCGGCCGCATAAAATCCAAAAAACAAACAAAACATATTTTTGTTTTCCTTCCGCAATAACCTCAACAAATGCACAAATATACAAATATTTCTGATGAGTTATTACGGATTCATATACAAGTATATCGAAGTTCAGCAGGAAAAGTGTTGAAGCGAAATTCCTGACGGCGGCAACCATATTGTCTCTACTGCGAAAATTGTTTACGCCGATACGAGCATTTCGAAAGTGGATAAATTCCAACGATTCTTCGATGTGAATCACACAAAATTCTTTTCTATCCTCACCACCTAATACCTTGTTTGACTTTCAACTAATCCACTGCGCCAGAATTCCCTGTTTGATTTGAAATTCTATTTCCAAATTAAATCCTCGCAACAAAAACGAGACTTGACTTCGTTCCGCCTCACCGGGCACGCCATTGTTCGAGCTGTTTCTGCATGTCACGCATCACCGACTTCGCCTACTCCCCTTGCACAACGTCACGTGATGCGATGACGTGTGTGGGGTAATTCCCACCAAAATCGGTCTGACAGTTCTGCGGCTTGATGCTGGGCTGGTTGTTTTCGTAAGCCGCTCAAATTGAAGTACACCGCAGACTTGAGACGTGGTGGTAGATGAATGCTGGAGGTGAATTGGGATTGCAAAGATTTATTCTTTGTGTAATTCACGGTTTTAAATGTTCCCACTATGGATGTATACAAGCCAGCATATCAATGTAAAACATTTCTACGTTTTGACATTTAGTAGTATCATTTTCTGCTCAATAAAACCGAAAAAAAGTTGGAAAACTGTTTAATTCAATGTTTCATCTTATACTTTACATTTGTAAGGCATCAGTCAAAAAATTAAGTGTTTTTGGCTGTGTTTCTAAATTATTTTATCCCGACTTTGTGATGGTGTTAAGTTCAAGCCGATTGATCCGACTTGAGTCATCGTTTAATCGCGGTTGGTTTCACCCGAGTGATTTCCACAGGTTCCTTGAATTTATTTGAGTCATTGTCGATGAAAAGACATTGGTTTGAAGTTACTTGGTTTGGCAAATTGTGTCGAAAAAGTAAATTTAAGGCTTTCAGGGGTACTTACAGACTTTTTTACAGTCGTTCCTTGGTTTTTCTCACCCCAACTGTTTTTTGTTTCGCGGTCAACCACCGACGACAGCTTGTCAAATTGGAAGTCACGTGACTTTCCCTGAAACGAGTTGCAGCTGCTCAAACTTGGGATAATTTAGACGCAATTGGGCGAGTAATCTCACGGGGATGTGAAATAAATTCTTGCTGAAATAAAAGGTCATACCCCTTGCAACTCGTAAAGAAGCTCTGTGGCGTCAGTGTGGATATTTACTTTTTTGCAATATACTGTTTTTTTTAAATAAATTAACAAGCAATCATGGTGTTTGCTAAAATCCATTTAAAGTTTAAAAAGTTTTGAAAATCGCGTTTTATTGTTGCCATGACACAGAGTTTAAAACAAACAATGTAGCGCCGTTCCATTGTCAAATAATCCGCCCAAAAATCATTTCGTGTGCCAGTTGATGAATCACTGTCTGTCAGCTCAATCTGTAGCAGCAGAAGGAACGGAAAAAAGTCGAAGAAGCCGATAGCGTTTCACGGTCCATTAGGCACGCCGCAGGTTTGCCGGTGTGCAGTCATGCGTGTCGCTGTTTGCGCTTCGCTCCCGCCATCACTGTGGTAACAGGAAAAACAATGGAGAAACAAGAGCCGCCGAAGTTTCTACCCCGAAAGCTGTTATTTTAAGCGCTCGTATCAGTGAAAAAAATGTTAATTTGCTTTTGTGTCTGACCTCGAATGGATCGATCCTTTCTCGTGAACGATCTTGGCAATGCAATCTACGTCATTCATCATCCGTTGTTTGGCGTTTTAATCAATAATTATCTTTCTGATTAATGAAAAAATGCTTTGAAAAACAATTGGCAATTTTTCAACTGCCAAAACACCATGGTTACATTTCACTACGTGTAAATTTAAGGTTATCAGGTTTGTCGCAAACTTTAAACATAAATTCACGCCAACTAACCTTGTTTCATTTCCTTGCGGAATCACGTAAAGTTGTTTTTTTAATCGTTACAATAAAATCACATTTTGTAAAAAGGGCCCCAAACACGAAGTTTAATATCAGTACACACTATTGTTTCAATAGTTGGTTACAAAAATTATAAAACACGGCTTTAAACACTCTACGATATTTCGTGTTTTGTCACTATTAATAACATCAACTTATTGGTCACAACCCATTTCCAATCGTTTTGAATTGTTCTCAAATCTTCATGTTTCCCGAAACAGCCAGTGATGGTTGCAAGTTACTTGTAGCGGGAAGCCGAAGAACGCCGCGCGTGGGTGATTGTCGTACATTCTAGAATCTAGAACAATAGCTGTTCGGCCATGCGCAACGCCCGCAATGACCGCAGACTCGAAGGCTCCTGCGAATTTCCGTCAAGGTCACATGAAGGTGGTTTGCGTGGAACAAGGTCGAGGCCGATGCTGGGATCAGGAATATTTACTTTAGAGATCACGTTTGAGTTTTAACTGCTAGTAATACACGTTGGCATTTATTAACTATATTTAAGGATTACATCTGTCGCACTTGGAAGGTTGCCTTGATCTCTTGTGTTTTCCTGAGCAAGAAATTTAGCCGGCGTTGCTGCAACCCAATGATATTTTCACCCAATTTGTCACTTAACACATTTAAATATGATCCAACGTAACTACAATGAGACAGTCATCTTTATGGTGGGCTTATTGCGAACACAAAGCATTCAGGCTTGTTGTGTCAACATAGAAACCAATCATTTTCTTTTGTTAGTCGAACCAACGCCCGAGAAGGTCTGTAACCGACCTTCAAACGCAAAGTTGTTTGTTCAAATCCCATCTTTAAACGCAAAGTTGCTGGTTCAAGCGCCGAGTATGTTCTTGAGCAGCAAACATCGTTTAAATCAAAGGCAAAAAAAACAGGTTCGAGTAGTAAAATAACGAAGAAGGTTTTTCTATTAAACTGCCGTAAGCAGGAAGCTTAAAAAATGTTCAATCACAAACCTAAATCTTGGGCAATCTATGTATCCAGGTCATAAGCCAGTACTTGTGTGTAAAACATTACCTACGTTTCCACAAACACTGCTGGCTTGCATCTTCATGTTGAGAAGCTTCATTATGTTTCGTGAGCAAGAGTGATATTTATTTTATTACTTTGTGTCCTGTGTTGTCAACCTCTCGTCCGCCGGGTGGTGCTGTTGATCTAAGGTTTGCTTGAGCGCTGCCTGTTATTCTGTGGGACGAACGATTGACCAAATGGACTTAGGCGCTCGATCACAACTCACGAAAAAACTCTGATAGGAATTCATTCTTGGGGAGTCCCGGGTTCGAACCCCGTGAAACCGTTTCTCCTTTCTATTCTACTTTGTCCATGTGATAAGTAAAAAAATTAAACATGCCCACATTTATTTCGTCTTACATTTTTGTTATAACTTATAAGTTATAATGCAGTTGCAATTTTTCTGTTACCGACCGATATTGAGTGCTGGTCTGCGTAATCTGGTCGCCAGGGTTATGTGCATTACAAACCTTTAACGAGATATAAACTCGGTTTCATTGCGGGTTCGAATCTCGTGAAAGCCGGTAAAAAATTTATAATTCAAGACAGAAATGTTAAAAATAACAGTGGTAGCAACCAGCAACAAATGTTTGTGACAGGACAGTTTGTGTAAGTTTAGCCAAATGTAAACAATGACTATTCGTTGATTACAATACACCAGGCATGCTCCCACACTCTCCATGTTTCAAATCGATTGAAATCGATACCACACTTGTAATTGCATTTTACATTTCGCTTAGCACACGCTGTTAAGAACATGAACTGTCAAGTTATATACAAATTGCAGTTGTATTGGAAAGCACAACAAACGACAAAATGAGTGCATTCGAAATTATTCAACCACTTCTTCAACTTGCAAGATAGTCTTGTGTCCGCCATTGACGGGAAAGAAGCGATCACTGACAGCTGAGATGGGCGGAATGGGACTTGCAGATGATAGTCGTCTCCTGTTATCATGATTTAGACACCACGGAAACAGGCGATGTCTCCAGTTTTTAAACGAGCAGACAATACTGATGAGATTCACCACCAAACTTGCATCATACACCACGTTNCAACGTCCGCGATTTATTCTGAACGTGCGAGTTGACATGAAAATAGCGATTATGGCCACGATTGAACCCAAGATTGTGACAATCACAAACGCGCTAAGCGCTCTTGTGAATTTCGAGTTGTATTCCTGCATGTAAGGTTGCTGGTACATGAATCTTTGTCTGTACCAAAGGTAGACGTATATCAAGATAATACTGATTGCAAACAGACAGCCATGCGTGCGCAGTATTAGCGAACAGCTAAAGGCTGTCCGATTTGCAGGATAGAGGAACGCGGCTTCTGCACAATATGCTCCAGTTACTGAGATAGCTGCTCCTAAGGACAAGACGTTCACCAAAACCAGCTTATTTTGCTTCCCGATGTCTTCATGTAATTTTCCTCGTTTTGGTACTTGGTTAAATTCCCGATGTTCGTACAACACCAAGGAAGCTGTGACGTAGAAGCTGAGAGCAATCAAAAAACCGAGAAATACTTTGAAACCGGTTTTCTGCGTTTCCCATTGTATGATGTCATTGGAGTTGTTTTCTGCTGATGTGTTGACACCATAAATTGTTGAGCTGTTCATGCTGATACCTTTGTTCATGCATTAAGTTCCAAAACTCTTTTTCAACTCTTTAGTTTACAAATTCAATGGGCCTGTATAGCTCAGTTGGTGAAGCTCCAGCCCCAGACAGCTTTAGGATGTGGGTTCGAATCTCTGCAAGTTCTTCCTCTGGAACCTTGATCATTTGCTACAACGCAAATTTCAACCTCAGCAAGCCTCTAGAATTATTAACTTGATATCTATCACACAATTTTTGAACTTGCAATGTGTGTAAAGTGAAAGCTCTGTCTGGAAAC
>QXVZ01000605.1:0-18460 GCA_008931825.1 Phallusia fumigata
CAGTGAGCGGAAAAATTATAAAGTTCACCAGGCCTTTTCGGCATGTCGGACGAAACAGCTTAGTTAAAGCTCAGGCAAAGTTTATCATGAGTCATAAATTTGACATCCATGCGAGCTTTGAGCTCGTACACCGAAAAATCAACTATTTTGCAAGTGCTCATTGCTCTTTTGCATAATTTACACTAGTGGTCGCTACAACGACATATTTAAACAAAAATAAAAGATTTTAGCCTTTGCCATTCCATCATCATACCGCCCGGCAGAAGTTTAACCACGTTGACAAGTGAAACGCACAGCGCCAACGCGAAAACTTTTCCATGTTTTTTTCAAAATGTCACAAAATTTTAGTCTTCTGTAATTTAATTTAACGTCTGCAGGTTACGTCCAAACCTCAAATTTTTGTATGATTATAGGAGGTCACCAGTCAGAAAAGGTTGGGAACCACCGGCATAGCCAATTTACCAAGCTTTTTTATGCAAAACGTTTCCCGCCTAAAATAAAGTTGCTATGACGATCATCTATTTTATGATAACAGAGATACATTCTTTCTCAAAATTACGTGCGCACATTACCACTTCTTGAATAGAATAATTCGCTTCCTGAAAACTAGGTCAAAGTTCACAGCACAGTGCAGAACGTGACGTAACACTTCCAAACCGCTGTACCATAGGATAGGTAAACCTTATAAAGTATGTTGTCTATGAACAAAATTCACTGATTGTTACACGCATGAGTTGTTTTTCGTGCTTAAAAGAGGAAGGATTGCTTTCCTTGGCGCAATTGAGCCTTTACTTGTTGGTTTGGGAAAACTAAGTTCCGCAGCAACTAAGCGAAAGTAAGTGTTAAGTGCTGTATGGTTCTGTATGTACCAAACAGTTGGAACTATAGATATTTGTGGTTCCATAAGTTTTATCACGGTAAGCTTTTTAAGCACACAGTTAAAATAAAAATGTTGGTTGTTACGCTCATCTCATGATTATTTATTTCATATTTATACCTATACTGTCATAGACCTGTTTTTCCACCACAAATTTTACACACGTAAGGGTACTTGATTTAAAAAAATGCACTGAAGCCAGCTGGGTCAGTTTGAATACAGTTTAAAATTCAGTGTTACAATAAGAAGTACCCAATGCATTCTATTACAAATTTACATCAACAACGCATCCGAATTTTGCTAATGCTGCAGAAAATCCTACCTTGTTTAATAGTTGATACTACTGCTACACTTACATGTTGCAACCATGTTTTATATTTTGGTTAAAATAATATCAGTTTCAATTCCCAGATATAAGGCGAAGGTGAATTTGAATCCTTAGGATTCGGTATTCTACTTCCTTATTGGCATTGGCAAGTGAAGCAAGTGAAGTTTACATTTTTGGCCCTGTTTGTTTTTAATTGTTGGTCAATGCAGAAATTTTTTTGCAGCTAATGTCATTTACTGGAAATGTTTGCAAACATTTTTTTGCAATAGCAATCTATTTTTGTACAAAGAATAAAGTATTGTTTCCACTACAGATTGACAAAGACTTTTATTGTTTTTTTACATAAACATATATGATATAAATAGGTAAAAAATTATCATGAACACAAAATTATTTGTGTTTTTGGCAATTTGCATTCGACCAGTGGTCATCTATTGCAAAGAAATGGATTCTTATCATGAATCAGTGACAATGGATGTTGTAAACAACAATCAACTGTATTCATTCTTTAATTTCACAACCACCTGGGACTTCACAGACAAGTTTTTACCACATCATTATAATCTTTTTCCTCGTACGTTTGGTGATTTGATGCAGAAATATCAAGTGGCTGAGGTTCACTTTACCATGACCCAGGGTCTGTGGAGATACAACCAGTGGGGAATGCCCCATGCTCCAGCCCCCACTGGGGCCCAACTGTGGGTGTGGTTTGATAGTAACACTGTTGATGTCGATAAAAATTGGGTGGGATTTACAAATGCTCTTTCTGGATTATTCTGTGCCTCATTAAACTTTATCAATAAAGCAGTGACTGTAACACCTGCCATGTCATTTCGTCCGACTGGTGCAATTGAGGGTGGTAATCCTAACAAAAACTTTATACGTTATGGCACACTTTCAAGAGAAAACTTGTGCACTGAAAATCTAACACCATGGGTGAAACTTCTGCCCTGTGGTTTGAAAGCAGGACCTGCATCTCTACTCAATCCCAGTCAGCTCCACCATAGTAGATTTCTGTCAATCGGTATCCATTTTTCAAGCCAGTGTCAGAATCCAGATTGCAGGAATACTTTCGTACAATTGCAGCAACATGCTTCTGTGGTATTTGACATTCGTGCAGGTGCACGGCAAGATTTTACTCTAAGGTCCATGTTTTTGCATAAGATTAAGCCAGCATGCCCCCTTGCAAGCAGCAGTGTATTAAAATTAAAAGTTCCGTATGATGCAACTATATCTCCTCCCATTGTAGACACCCAAGAACTGTACTTTGTTCAAAACCTATTTGAACTTGCATCTGATACTAATTTCAAAGTAAAATTAAAAAAAAGATCAATGGCGTTGATACATATTCCAGTAGGTATTACAAGTCATTGTTTTCTTACTGGATTGGGTTTGGAAGGAGGTTTAACATGTTCTGTTGCAAATAATTTACAAAAGAATGTGACTGTTTTGTTTTTCCAAGTGATGCCATGGTTTCTCTACACACAGCTTCATACCCTAAAACTGGAAACTGAGTCAGGTCATGAAGTAAGACCTAATAATGTAAAATTTGTGCCTGCCAAAATACGTGAATCTCCACATAAATTGGAGGTGGTCTTTACACTGTCTGCAAAGAAGGTTACAATCCTTAATATTCAGTTTACAAGGGGTTTTCTAACTTGGACTGAGCACCCTCCAGATGCCAATCATGGTTACTACATCAGTCCAGCCTGTCTAACAGTTGCAACCTCAGACTTAAGTAATTTAAGTCGTGATCAATCATGTGAAGTGCAAAGAATATACAGCGAAGCATTACTTATAACAATTCCTGTTCCTGATTTTTCAATGCCATACAATGTTATATGCCTTGTCTGCACTGTCATTGCTGTAGCTTTTGGATCTTTACACAACTTGACAACAAGGAGATTGCAGAAAGTTTCACCAAAGCGCAACAGTCCATTAAAAGAGAAAATTAATTGGGTTCTTGAAAAGATTCGTAAAAATCCAAAGAGCAAAGTTGAAAATCCTTCAGATACCTGACGAAACAAGTGTCAACTGTTTCACTGTTTTGATTGTCTGGTACATGCCTAGTAAAATGTTTTCTAAACCTGTACTAAAAAGTGGAATAAATTTTGGAGATTGGAGAAGTTTTACCACACTTGGTTCTATGCAAAATAATGTTAAAATGTTTTTTTCGTCTTCTTTGAATCAAAAAATGAAAAAATGTTTTGCTGTGCTAAACTGAACGTTAAACCCTGATTTCACTGTAAAATTTATTAAACTTTTCAGTTCCTGCTGCTTTTTGTCATCAAATGTCCATGTGTAGTCTATCATTTTGGAATTGTGTAAATTTAATTTGTTTTTTTTGATGAAAAAATTATGTTTGGAAAAAATACTTTTTAACGATTTTTTTCGGATTTAGGCACAACTATTATTCTATTTTATTGTAGTTTATGGTGGGACAAAATTTTCCAATCCTTGAAAGGTCTCCTTTTCCAAAGTTAGCTAATCCTAAACTACATCCCATGACCTTAAATTTATAATAACCTTCTTGTGAGTCTGTCTGTTTTTAGGTTGTTATTGTCTGTTTTTGCAGGTTTTTCTGTCTTAGGTTTTATTAAAATTTTATTAAGCAATGTCATCGCGAGCTTTGCGTAAACTTCAAGGTCGGGATGAGGTCATGTCCATTGCTAGACTACCTGCCGAAAGCAGCGAAGAAGAAGATGCAGGTGAAGCTGCATCAACCAACATATTTGCCCTGGTTTGTTAATTTTTCCCAGTTTGTTTAGCATCATTAACTAGTAATACACCAAGATTTGCCCAATATGAAAATCAAATGTGCACTAGCATTGCAATGAACCTGATTTTTTGGGCGATTCTGAAAAAAAATATGAGAAGACTAAAGTCTTGACAAAAACACATCAAAAGGCTAAAGTCTTGAAAAACATCAAATCATCTACCCATATATTTTAGAAATTAGAAATTTTGCTAAAACCATAATTTTATCTTATTCAAATTTATTTTTTAATATTTTATTTATTATAAGATGGTGATAAAAGATTTCAATTTTATGGTACAAAAATATGTAAGTCCCTATGATCTTAATTTTTTGGAAATTACGTATCAAACAAATAAATAAACACAAAAATATAAACTAGATAAATTCTGCCCTGACTTATGTGTTCACAAATGCAAGACCTTGGACAGTTTTGTTTAATTAAGCTATTTTTCTATCTGTGTCTTGTGTTCTGTATCATTAACCCTTTTACAGGTAATTGGCTTTTGTAGTTTAAACTAAATGCTTTTACTTTAGTTAAATGATGAGAATGAATGTTTAAGCGATGATTGTCATGAAGTGGTTGAAAGTCCAGCAAAAAATGCTGTTGGCACAACTACAAACCAATCCACTGCAAAAAGGCGAAACAAGAAAAAGAAGAAAAAGAAAAGCAAACAAGCCACAGAAGTGAAGGATACAGTAAGACATTTCCAAAACCAACTAAAAGTGTAGCATACATTAAGTAAATGTATTAAAAAATAACTGATTCCGAGCTACAAATAAACGAGAGTAGGATGCTCAATAGCAAGGTGCACTTCATTGCAAACTTGTTATGAGTCCCTTTTTGGTGGTTAAATTTTAATATGGGGAATGCAACTCCTCTAGTTCCAGTTTATTTACATCGTTAGATAAATGAGGACATTGACAAACTTCTAGAAGTGATAAAGGAAGCAAAAGCAGACTCTTCAAGGGCACCAATAAATGCTGATGTGGATTCCAATGCAAAAGCATTAAGATCTGTCTTAACTGTAGAACATAGGTAAAGTTTTGTATTTTTGTCCATCTGCTTCAATGTTAAGTGTTCAAAACAATTTTAACCATACAACTGTTTTTAAGATTTTTAAATCCTGATAATGAGTTGAGGAAGATATTTGGTTCACGTGCTCTCATGGAAGATGCATCATACAGAAGAAGAAACCAAGTTAAGAGCAATCGTGGGGTGTGGCTTACACAGCCGCAAAGCAATTGGGTAAAGCTCGGAAGAACTGGTGTCACCATGAATCTTATTGAGACCAAAAATGGGTCAGTTTCCCACACCTTTCTTTCCTTTTCTTTCATTTTCTTTCGTTTTAGCTCACAAAGCAACACAAATGTTGACATTTAACAGGCAGGTCAGCTTTAATTTCATGCACAATTTTAAATCATTTTACATTAGGGAACTGGGTTGCTAGTTTTTTGGTAAATGTTATGCTATGTTAATAGAACAAGTGGGCTTTCTCAGCATTCACCCCAACTAGGCATGCAACATATGCACAATTATTTTGTTCAAACATGTTTTTATGTTACAGTGTGCAGTACTTTAAGTATGAACACTCTAGAGATTACCAAGATGTCCAGTTCAAATTTCTTGATGCAGTTGAAACTTCTGATCACAGAAATATTGCAGTGAGTATAAAATATTATGAGTGAATAATTGCAAAGTTTGTGTTTGATTAGATAAAAAATAAAGATTAGAGTTTTGCTTGTGTCCAGTTACTTTATTATAATGCTGGTGATACAACCAAGCATTCTTCACAAATTGAGACCTAACACATTTTTTAAACCACCAATTTACAGTATAGTTCGCATGTGGCCTTTATATATCATTTACCGCATTACTCTGTGATTTTGTGGAACGACACAAACTTTAACCAAATTTGTTTGTTTGTATTTAGCGTAATTCAGTTTTGCATTGTTATAGGTTTTTATGAGTAAAGATTGTTTGTTTTGTAGGCAGTACTTGAACGTCACACTTATCATGTTGACTCACTGGTCACATTTAGCGATGTGTACAAAGTTCATGATGACATTAAAATGGCTAGAGAACTTATTGGTAAGTTTTATTGTTGTTTTAAATTAGCCATATCAAGGCTATTCTAGTCCACATTTTGACATGTGTAAACAGATTAAGGCAAAACAACAGCATGGTCCTTAATAAAACCAAGTTAATTAAACTCTGTGGCCTGATCAAGTTTCTAGTGACTTCTAAAATTCAAATTTTAAATTTGTTTGTGTATAAAAGGCAAATGTCAAAAAAATAAACAAATTCGGTCATGTCATTTTTCTTGTGAACGTTTTGATGAACTGTTTTTAAAGACATTTCGGTTTTATAGAACGTGCCCTGTATTGTTTGGAGAGGTCTTTCCATCCGTGTTTCAATCTTACAACAGGATTGTGTCGACTTGACTACAAGTATCAGGAAAATAGGTTTGACCAAATTTAGCTTTGCAGCAGTGTTGTTCGGATTAAGTTAATTTTTCTAGATAATTTTGTCAGATCTTATCTCTTAGAGTTGTAATCAAATTTAAGGCTTTGTGGAGATTTTATAAACTTAAGGGAATCAATTAAACTGATTTCGTCGTTTCTTTTAAAATTCATCAACCTTGAACAAGAAAAGATTAAAAAGCTTTCACAAAACATATTTTTAACATACTAGCTTATATCAGGGCTGCCCAATCAACAGACTTTGGGCTGCATGCTGCACTCGAGGTTGTTTTAAGTGCCCCGCAAGCACACGTTTGAAGTTTTTAACGTTTTTGTATCTATGCTCATATTTTTATCACCCAAATATACCAAAATTATACCTGTTGTCTGTTATAAGCTTATTAATCGAAAACTTGTACGCCAAACGCTTTAAAAATCACCTCATGTTATCGCAAAATTTGTTACAATTAGGGATTGTTACATCACTATGTAAACATTGTAAATGTACTTGATTTGTATTTAGTTTTTGAAAAGTGTTTGGGGCCTGTAATAACTTTGTTCACAAAATGGCTTGCAACTTTTTGGTTGGGCGGGCTAGACTTGCATGAATAAAATAAATTTGCGTATTGGCTTTATACTGGGTTCTTGTTTTTACATTTATGTCAACTACCTTAAAACACCTTTTGTAGATGTTTGTTCCTTGCTTTGTATAAACACTTGAACTTTGTGGCTCAAAGAGGTTGCAACCGGACCGCACTTGAACTTGCCAAAGTTTTGTTGAGGTCTGTATATATATCTTTTCCGGAATTTTTGTCTTTGTACATATAATCATGTGTTAAAATGATAATGTATTTTCCATATTAATGTATAAATGTGGTTCAATTTCATCCTTTTAGAAATGGTCTAATATTTGGCAATGTGGACAGTTTGTGTAACATGTCATTGTGATGCATTAATTGCTGTGTTTAAACCAATAGCCCCAGCAGTAACCCCCCTAAAGTGAGTCTATGTTCAAATTAGGTGCTATGTTTTACCCCATAGCCCTAGCAGTTACCCTACTAGCCCCCTAAAATGGGAGCAATTGTTAAACAATGTAGGAATTGAATGAAATTTAGACAGTTATTGTGGTGCATCGATTGCTATTTGCTAACCCTATATTCTTGGCAGATGATTTGCTTGTGTTTTCTCAGCTAAAATAACCAGTTTATTCATTGAATAAAAGAAAACTAAAGGAAAAAGAATCACATATGTGTATCACAGAAAATGCACACAGACAATTAAAAAACATCACTGCATTTGTGTGCTAATTTACCATGATCGATGTTTACAAAAATCGATTATAGGACAAGGCAATGTGAATTTCTATTGTATTTTTTTGCAGTCTTGACTCTGACAATGATCCACTTGGTGTCTCACTTCTGCTTGATTATTTTGCATTACGAGCTGCAGAATATGAATTTATCATCAGATTTGCCCAGGAATGGGGGGTAATGAAAATTAAATTACACCAGTTTGCATGCACTGTCTTTATTAACTTAAAATGTTTTTAAGCAACTTGATATGCTCACTGTGGCATTGTTATGCCCAAAACAAGCACTTGTAAATTATGATAAAGTGTAGTCAGGTTTTGATTTTAACCTGTTGCCAGGCAACCAGGAACCTTCCTCAGCTTCCAAACTGGGCCTATTCTATTGCCCTTGCCTATTTTCACTTGAATCATGAAGGTAATTTGGAAAAAGCTGACAAATGCTTGCAGGATGCTCTCATCATGTTTCCATCGGTAAATCTTGTGTGTTATGGATGTATTTAAAACATTTTGTTAAATAGTTAGTAATTTATGTGGCTTTGCAGGTTTTGATTGCTTTGTTGGATAAATGTTCAATTCAACCTGACAAAACGGTAACTGCATGTCCTTACTTCAAAACAACAGAAAGGTTAGACAAGAATTAGTAATACAGTTAAATTTTTTCAAAAAAATTTTTTCTCATGCATTTTGTAAATCAGGTCTTATATACTTTTATCTGTTAAAGAAGTGTATGTCTTATCTTTCCTGGATTTTACGATTCGTTTTTTTCCCTGTCTGAATGTGGCTTTATCAACTTTTTAAAAGTTCTGTTTAATTCAAAAAGCATTTTGTATGCAAGATACTGCGGAACAGCCAAAACTCTGAATGTTATGTTTGGCCAAGCACCAAAAATCTCATGACAAAAGTTGGGACATCCCATGGATGAAAAGCAACAATAGGTTGCTGTGTGTTTATTCTCAAAAACTATAATGTATACTTTTTTTTAAGATAAAACTTGAAAATTACTGCCAAATAAGTTCCATCATTTTCTCATTAGTATGGTCACATGTTTTTACTGTTTTTTTTTTCTTTTTTTCTCCCCTGCAACTTGTCCATGCACTTTTGTCATGAATCGTTTGTCAGTTGGATGAAACTTTTACAATGGTAAATGCAGTCTAGNCTTTCCTGGATTTTTACAATTCGTTTTTTTCCCTGTCTGAATGTGGCTTTATCAACTTTTTAAAAGTTCTGTTTAATTCAAAAAGCATTTTGTATGCAAGATACTGCGGAACAGCCAAAACTCTGAATGTTATGTTTGGCCAAGCACCAAAAATCTCATGACAAAAGTTGGGACATCCCATGGATGAAAAGCAACAATAGGTTGCTGTGTGTTTATTCTCAAAAACTATAATGTATACTTTTTTTTAAGATAAAACTTGAAAATTACTGCCAAATAAGTTCCATCATTTTCTCATTAGTATGGTCACATGTTTTTACTGTTTTTTTTTTCTTTTTTTCTCCCCTGCAACTTGTCCATGCACTTTTGTCATGAATCGTTTGTCAGTTGGATGAAACTTTTACAATGGTAAATGCAGTCTAGCCCCAGTAGTGAAGCTGCTAGCCCAAATAGGGGAAAAATATATGTCCATGCAAAGTTTCCTTATTAATTAGTTTTCAGTTAGAGTTAGGCTAGTAAGAACTGTGTTTTTGTCATTTCTTTTTCATACTTAGAGGAAGAGGTCAAATCAATAAATGATAACTGAATAAAATTTAATTTGGTTGTTGTGTTGGTTTGTTTGACCCAAGCCCTGGTAGTTTCCCTGGTAGCTCGATTGGAAATTTTGACAGCCTGATATTGGGATATTGTGGCATGTCATCCAAAACAGTACAAAATGTCTGAGGTACACCCTTTCCATCTACTTAGCTTATCCCTTAGACACAAGTTAAATAACAACTGTAAGTGCTTAATATGTTTTTGTTGTTAACAACTGCAGTTCTCCTGCTGGATTATCTATTCTTTGTCATCTTTATGTTGGACGATGTCATTTAATGTGGAAAAACACTGATGTTATGGCTTGGTTGGAGAGGAATGTAAATGTTGCTATGCAAAGAATTGATAGCAAGGAACAGTTTGTAATTGACAGTGACAACAAGTAAGTAATTGAGGAGTTTGACAACTTTCCTGCGATATGTAGCAGATTTTTGTTAGCACCAAGTTGGTGTAACAGAGATCGCAAAAAAAAACAANTAAAGTGAGTCTATGTTCAAATTAGGTGCTATGTTTTACCCCATAGCCCTAGCAGTTACCCTACTAGCCCCCTAAAATGGGAGCAATTGTTAAACAATGTAGGAATTGAATGAAATTTAGACAGTTATTGTGGTGCATCGATTGCTATTTGCTAACCCTATGTTCTTGGCAGATGATTTGCTTGTGTTTTCTCAGCTAAAATAACCAGTTTATTCATTGAATAAAAGAAAACTAAAGGAAAATGAATCACATATGTGTATCACAGAAAATGCACACAGACAATTAAAAAACATCACTGCATTTGTGTGCTAATTTACCATGATCGATGTTTACAAAAATCGATTATAGGACAAGGCAATGTGAATTTCTATTGTATTTTTTTTGCAGTCTTGACTCTGACAATGATCCACTTGGTGTCTCACTTCTGCTTGATTATTTTGCATTACGAGCTGCAGAATATGAATTTATCATCAGATTTGCCCAGGAATGGGGGGTAATGAAAATTAAATTACACCAGTTTGCATGCACTGTCTTTATTAACTTAAAATGTTTTTAAGCAACTTGATATGCTCACTGTGGCATTGTTATGCCCAAAACAAGCACTTGTAAATTATGATAAAGTGTAGTCAGGTTTTGATTTTAACCTGTTGCCAGGCAACCAGGAACCTTCCTCAGCTTCCAAACTGGGCCTATTCTATTGCCCTTGCCTATTTTCACTTGAATCATGAAGGTAATTTGGAAAAAGCTGACAAATGCTTGCAGGATGCTCTCATCATGTTTCCATCGGTAAATCTTGTGTGTTATGGATGTATTTAAAACATTTTGTTAAATAGTTAGTAATTTATGTGGCTTTGCAGGTTTTGATTGCTTTGTTGGATAAATGTTCAATTCAACCTGACAAAACGGTAACTGCATGTCCTTACTTCAAAACAACAGAAAGGTTAGACAAGAATTAGTAATACAGTTAAATTTTTTCAAAAACATTTTTTCTCATGCATTTTGTAAGTCAGGTCTTATATACTTTTATCTGTTAAAGAAGTGTATGTCTTATCTTTCCTGGATTTTTACAATTCGTTTTTTTCCCTGTCTGAATGTGGCTTTATCAACTTTTTAAAAGTTCTGTTTAATTCAAAAAGCATTTTGTATGCAAGATACTGCGGAACAGCCAAAACTCTGAATGTTATGTTTGGCCAAGCACCTAAAATCTCATGACAAAAGTTGGGACATCCCATGGATGAAAAGCAACAATGGGTTGCTGTGTGTTTATTCTCTAAAACTATAATGTACACTTTTTTTTAAGATAAAACTTAAAAATTACTGCCAAATAAGTTCCATCATTTTCTCATTAGTATGGTCACATGTTTTTACTGTTTTTTTTTTCTTTTTTTCTCCCCTGCAACTTGTCCATGCACTTTTGTCATGAATCGTTTGTCAGTTGGATGAAACTTTTACAATGGTAAATGCAGTCTAGTCCCAGTAGTGAAGCTGCTAGCCCAAATAGGGGAAAAATATATGTCCATGCAAAGTTTCCTTATTAATTAGTTTTCAGGTAGAGTTAGGCTAGTAAGGACTGTGTTTTTGTCATTTCTTTTTCTTACTTAGCACCCTGAAGAGGTCAAATCAATAAATGATAACTGAATAAAATTTAATTTGGTTGTTGTGTTGGTTTGTTTAACCCAAGCCCTGGTGGTTTCCCTGGTAGCTCGAATGGAAATTTTGACAGCCTGATATTGGGATATTGTGGCATGTCATCCAAAACAGTACAAAATGTCTGAGGCACACCCTTTCCATCTACTTCGCTTATCCCTTAGACACAAGTTAAATAACAACTGTAAGCGCTTAATATGTTTTTGTTGTTAACAACTGCAGTTCTCCTGCCGGATTATCTATTCTTTGTCATCTTTATGTTGGACGATGTCATTTAGTGTGGAAAAACACTGATGTTATGGCTTGGTTGGAAAGGAATGTAAATATTGCTATGCAAAGAATTGATAGCAAGGAACAGTTTGTAATTGACAGTGACAACAAGTAAGTAATTGAGGAGTTTGACAACTTTCCTGTGATATGTAGCAGATTTTTGTTAGCACCAAGTTGGTGTAACAGAGATCGCAAAAAACAAGCAGTTATAAGCACATGCTTGACCTATCTGATACATTAAGTGTGCACAAAAGCCAATCTCTGTCTTGGGGAATTTTAACTAATGATTTTAAATTATTGGTAATACTGCAAATTAAAGACGAAAAGTTTAAAAAAACCTACTAGTCAGTAAAAGTTTTTTTTTGGTGGCAGGAGGAAAACGCGGTACCAAAAACCACCATTAAATGTTTACCGACATGCTATGATCTCTGAAATCGATGGGATCAGCTCTCTACTGCCTCTGGTGAGAAAAATACCCTAATGGTTGTCAATTGTAAAAATGTTAAAAATCAAAAATGTACATTCAGCTTTTAGTAAGTGCTTTTAGCGTGATATTGAATTGTTTTTAGTTGTAACTATTCCCCTACAAACACTAGTTTATTAAAATATTTCCAAATTTTACATTAATCATATATAAACCCAAACCTAAGACAATGTAGGTAGACAACTAACCTGGACCAGGTTTATTAAGTAAAACTGTATCAGCAAATTGATTACAAACCTTAAAATTGATAATGGAATCTGGTTTGCCCCTATATGCATAACCTGTGCTTGGGCCACCTGTTTAAAAGCTTTTAAAAGATAGTTATTTATGCTTTTGTTAGAAGTTGTGAACATAACCATGTTTAGTATTCCAATTAAATAATAAGAAAAATTGCTGCAAGACAATTTAATTTTCATCAGCTGATTTTATAACTTTATTCTTGAAATAGTGAAATCTTTGTGTATAAGGTTCACATTTCTTTGCAGGACATTAGAATGGGAACAATGCTCAGCCATGACCCTCTACCCCCCACGGAAACGGTGACGTCATACACAAGGCCTCCAAGGTAATATGACAGACATCAGCGCATTTAGTGTTATTTGAAAAACGTCATTATAGGCTTTGGGCCCCTTTCTTTGACAATTTGTGTGAAATGCAGATAGGGAAAAATTCGACTCTTGGTGTAATTTTTGTTGGCAGCAAAGTTTGAGTGAATTTCTACTGTTTAAGGATCGCGGTGTACTCTCCAAGACATGATTTTGTTTCCAAACAATGCGACTTTCATAAACTGCCAAATCTCGTAGGTCTTCCACCGGACGCCGTGTTAACCCTGTGAGTCTTTTCTTTCACTCCCTACTTCCGGGTTTCAACCCTGACGACCCCCTGGTCATTCCGGAACCCGACGCGGTTAACGGTGAGGTCCGGGGCAATGTGCAGACCTTGATGAACGCGATGCGCGAACTATTGCACACTTTTCAGCAACCGCTAGGCGACGACGTAGAGGAGGCCGAGTTTGACGAAGAGTGGGATTAAGGGGTGTGCCGGGGGTGTGGTAACGCTGTTAAGTGCAATTATTGTTCTATTTCTTGAGCGGACCGGTGTGTTTTATGTCGAAATAAAGAAATGTGAAATGTTATACAAAACGACTTTGAAAGCATTTTTGATGTGTTTGACAAGATTTTGGTGGTAGATTTAGTCGTCGTGGTGGCGGTGTGTCGTTCTGTTTCAGTTGACACCTCAGCGGGTACCAGGTTAACAACCTTAGCCGATACCAGGTATCCGCCAAAGTGGTGAAATATTTGTAGCCTACTCCTAGTTTTGTCATGAAATGGTGGTTAGCAGAAGTTTGACAGACAATAGATTAGTACTTTCATTTCGGCGTCTCATCATTTTGCGTGCCTTAATAAACGGTTATCCCACCAGTTTCGAAATGATTTAAGCTGGCACAGCATCACACAAAGATTTGTACTTGGTATATTTTTCCACATAAATTTTAATGGATGTCCAAGTTATCATTTAACTTGACAAAAAATGTAAACACCATATGTGGAACAGGAAAATTTCCTTTTTTAATAATTTCGGGTCTCTTTGTGACTAAATTATTTGTTTATTTACTTGGGTCTGAAATTATAAACAATCTTGGAATGGAAAAAAATTGGACATTTTAAAGATGAGCCACATATAGCGTTTGGTGTGACATATTATAAAAAACGCATACCCCTGTTTAATACCAAACAGTGCACGTGGAACGGCAATTTTCGTTGATCACTACACTGACGAACTACACCTTTTTTATGGATGTTTTTTTCTTTTCTGTGTGTGTCGGTAACATTTAGCCTTTTGTTAAGTGTTGTTCGAGTGTTGAATCTGATAACACCTGATGCACCTGTCCCAGTTGTAAACCTACACAAGTGATCACCAACGTCGACCAGTCGGGGTCAATGAACTTGAACAATGGTGCGCTGCAGATCAAAGCCTCGACACTACTCTGGGTTAACTACAGGCGGAAGTTCCTGTATTTAATCGAGATTTTAATCTCCAAGTATTGGAATGCAATACCTTGAGTAAAATTAAAAAAGTTTAAACGAAAGACCACCATACTTTCCTTCGAATAATGGCAGGACTAAAATTTAGAAAAAATAGAGCCAAAAAGGTATTAATTATTTGCAACTGATCCGAGAACATATCTCACAACTGTATTTTTCAGACAAAAACCTTTTCTAGTTTTAAAATCGTCAGCTATTTCCACACTAAGAATGTTTAACGAAAAAAAATTAAACAAACCCTTTTTACAAAGCAAAATAAACTAAACGCAATTAAAAGTACGACAAGTAAAATATTTCCAACAACCTACCGTTACTAAAGATTCTTAAACATAGCAACTTGACAGGGCTACTGCTGAAATTAAGGCAAAGATGCCCAAACGGTAATCATAATAAAAGCGGTCCGCGAATTTGTTTTAAACAGCTGAAATACATGCATCGCTTATTTTGTTTTTACAAACCTTAACTCAAATATCACTTTTTGAGGCTTAGCGTAAACGAGCTCCGTGTGAATGTTTAGGTCGAAGTTATTTTAATGTTTGACCTGTAGTTTACAAAGTGATACCTGCTCTAACATAACAAGTGGCACAAACCGTGCTATTACCATCAGAAACTTCCTTGTCATCTGTCGAGAAGTCTTGGATTTATTTAGAGTCAATCAAAGTCACACCTTTTAAAAGATTTCAGTTGAGTTGTATTTACGACTTCTTAGTTTAATAATTGTCATGGTTGGTACGAAACCAACGAAAAAGATTGGTCCATGAAAATATGTCAATTTTACTTAGATGTTTTGTTTAAAAATATTTTTATCATGAAGAAGTTTACCGTGGTTGAAACTCGAGCAGTAACTTGAGTCGGGTAGAGTCTTTTTTGCAGGTTGTGACAACTGTTAACCTGAGTGGTCGTACATCACTATCACATATTATGGATTTTTTGAGTCACCACGCATAAAACCTGGACGTGACTTGTGACCAGGTTGTAGATACTTGTTTGCAACACTGCTTCTTATACCACAGTAGTAAAAAAGGTCTTTATTCTACAAAAGTAAAAAAAAAACATATAAGAACAGTTTAAGGTATGCTTTTTGGTTTTGCGTGCCTTCGATCTGGGTCTACTCCAGTGTTTGTAGACCACACTGGAAAACCCGACGTTTGCGACGCCACAATACAGGACAAGCCTCAGTGCACACACGTGACCACTATGCCTTCGTTTTTCTCACGCGAAAGATTTTGGTTAAATGGCGTCGACAGAAATATTCAGGTGAAGTGAGAAAAGATTCCTTTGCATATTTTAGCCGAACGTTAGTTGCAGTACAGTATATCGAGTCAGAAAACTCAAAGTCATAGTTTTAAGCTCAGGTAAGTCTAGATCCGACTGTTATAGTTGGGCCCTATCTATATTGTTTATTCTTCTGTGAATTGTTTGCAGGCCACAAGTAAATGTTCAAAGATGCATTCTGCTGTGACGACGTACACTGGAGCAGTTTTGCCAACCTGCGTGAACGACAAAGCTCCAGGAACAACGAATGAAGCTTGTAAAATTTCGCCATCGTTCTGTGCAGACATTGCCTACCTTGGGTTGGGCTCAGGATTTTGGCCGGAATGGGCACTTCAAAGGCCGGCGTGGACATTTCCCGCCTTTTCGATGTCTCAGCAATATCTCATACCAAACAAATTCGACATTGGGAAACCGGTTCAAAAAGACCTGTACACCCGTCTACATGACCTACACATATACGCATCGATGACGCAACAAGCTAATGGCACTATCAGAGGTGCGTCGGCAAAAGCTTCACCTCGAAATTCGATCGACGAAGCAAATTTTGAGCGGCGCAACTTAGACAACGTTGACGACAATTCACATTCATCCACCTCAGACGATACTTTTACAAATTCTCGACGCAAAAACTTTCGTGGCGTAGTACCGTCGTCGTCGTCATTACACAACGATGTGCAGTGCTGTCGGAATTCCTGCGACAGTAAACATCAGTGTGAAATGTCACTACGTGCCCAGGAGTCGCCTCCATGTGATTTTGAAGAAACTGATAAGCGTCCTTACTTGAAATTTGGGGTCCGAGCAATTTTAGCAAAGCATAACCCGGCGGAAAGTTGCCTGGACAAAGGTAAATGTTGAGGTTGTACTTAATTTTTTACTTGTGTGATACAATGCTTTAATTGGGCCCGCTATTGTGTCTCAAAATTTGTATTTGGTCGAACCGGCGCTTGTGAAAAAAGTGTCACATAGTTTCCAGACCTTTGATTGACAAAAAAATCTATTTAGGCGCCTTGATGCTTAATTGGTATGACGCCCAAACTAAATGATGTTTGTGTGACGTTCCAATACAACGTTTCGGCCTGTCATGCCAGTTGTCTTAATTTGGGTAATAACCACAGCCTAAATAAAAACTTTCGGTTGAAAATTTAAAGCACAAACATGGGAGTAAAGCACTTAACAACGTATTGTTTATCTTATAGCATGTTTTCAGCATGTTACCATGGAAATAATGTTAATCAAGAACTTACCCTCTTCAATACCGACTTTTTCTGAAAATCTCTATGGCGCCATCCGTATTTGATTTCAATCCTGACCACTAAAAAGTCAAAGTTATCAACGATTAATCAGTCTCTGGCAAATGTAATGTGTACATTTGGTTAGAAAGGGCGCCCACTAAGAAGGCGACAAATTCTTACGCAAACACCATCTTTTCGGTTGCTCCACTCCAAACGACAAAGGGGCGGAAATTAATTTTCAATGACATTTTTACAAACGTAGAACTTTTATCTGCAAGTGTGTGAATATGGAAAAAGTTGGATGAACAGTGATTGATTTTATCTTCAATTTACTTCCACTTTTACCTCTATTTGCAGACTGTTATCTCGGGGTATACACATAAAGTGTATGGCGGAATTTAATGACGTTTAAAAGAGATTTCTTACGACTTACCCAAATATTAAATTTCGTTTGTCAGCGGCTCTTTCCGGACATCGGTAATGGATAAAGTGCAATTTAAAGACCAGTAGGCAACTTCTGGACAGCGTATTACATTTTCCGTTGGTTACGATTAAATCAGTGTTTCCCATTCGATGATACGCATACCACTTGTGAAAACCGACGACATTCAAATTGGTACGCGATCACAAATAGTTGGGAATCACTGGTTTAGGTTATTTCATGCAAAATGTGAATTTTTGTTTCAAAAACACCAAAAGTTACTAAAGACTTTTACAAAACAAGGGTATCTTACATTGACTTCTGGTATGTGGATGAGTTGTGCCTTTCTAGCGCAAGTTTAAAGCTAATAGTGTTATTTCACAGGATAAAAAAATAAAAATTAAGTAAATTACATGCACGATAATTACAACCATTACAACCAGAAAAAGATGTGGTAAATGCCATGTAAACACGAGTGAAAATTTACCAGGTCAACTTATTTTACGATTTTGATTTTTGTTGTTTTTATATTTTTTTTCCAGATTTGCTTTTTAAACCTAACTTGAAATAAGTAATACTTGTAAACAGGTGCCTTTGATCAAGTGTTTTCAACTTTTCATAACCAACAAAAAAGCTAACCCTAGAAGTTAGAAAGCAATACCAGCTTTAGCATTGACATATTTACAATTTGCGTTTTGTACGTTGAAATGTAAAGATTTAAGGTCTCAGTTGAATGTTAACCGACACTTGAGTAAAATTAATTTGATAAATCCCCTATCATTAACCATTAGGCGTTGCAACCAAACTTTACACGTGAAATCACCTGCATTGTCCAAGCTCTGTTCTCCGATGTCCACTTTACGTGGTGACCTTGGGTTTAGATTCTTGACCTTGTCGATTGATTTTCGGTCATTTGTCCGGTTCTTGGCTGTAAGCCAATACCACCTAGCCCCCTTCGGCCGAGAGACCCAGATTCAGGTATCCGGACCAACGGATGACCCTTGTTAACCCCAGTAACCTCAGTTACCTTTCCGGCGTCAATGTTAATTGGTCACTATAGGCGTGGTCCTGTAATGGTCCGTACCTGTCAAATATGACCTTCACCTTTGACCCGTTCATTGTCTTGCGAC
>QXVZ01000612.1:0-13553 GCA_008931825.1 Phallusia fumigata
AGCGCTATGCTCCTCCGAGTTAGGTAAGTTGTAGATGTTTTTGCAGTTGTTTTTATTTGCTCTTGGCAAAACTAAATCAATAAAAATTTAATTAAGTAAGTATGTTGCACAGTGGTGAAAAATCTTCACTTTCACATGTTTTTGGTTGAATTTATTCAATTTAGTGGCTTATACAACTATTCTAAATACCACTAAACATGTTGTAAAAGTAGTGATTTGCGTTTCCACCACACCAAAACACTTTAGTTCTATTTTCAAACAATAAAACCAATGTGCCCAACTTAGATACAGAGAAATTAGAATCACAGCAAATTTGCGATTTAAAAAAATGCACACTGCTTTCATACAACCTGCAGTTGACACTTGCCTGAAGGCGATGCGCTACACCCTTCCCAACGACACCTACCTCTCTTTCGCCACCAAGTGGTACAGCACCCGACATGCACCTGGTGCACTCAATGGCCAGAAAGCTGAATGGTCGCTTTTTGTTGACTGCCTGCTTGAGTATCTTGGATATATTGGAATGGGATTGTATTCATTGAAAGCTACTGGCCTGGGGGAGTCTATGGATGTAAGTATTGTGGTTTGTTGGCTTGCACATAAAATAAAGCAAAATTTGACAAAACATAATAAACTTGAAAATACAGCAAAATTTGACATTAACTTGAAAAAAGTCTTGTTCTTAAAAATACGTGATGGCTCGTTTAAAAATCATGGAAATATTTATGTAGCATGAACTATTAATTTTAAATAATGGATTAAAATATTTGAGTAACAAAGCTTGTAGCTTTCAAGAAATGTTTTAGCAGGCATATTTTGGATAACCTAATAATATTAAAGGTCAGTTATAACTGTGAATTGTAGATTAATGGAATATTTTAGATTTGTAAATTCTGTTTCAAAAACGCTTTACAATTTTAAGAAAAATGTCACATCATGTTTGAGCGTGTTTGGTTTTATTTCTATAACCAACAATTATTTTGTTTTGAAAATATTTAGCCCAACACAGTAAAACAAATGTATACAAGTCAACTAAAAAAACTATAAAACTTTTTCGTGACTTGATAATGAATTACTGAAGAATCCCAGTATTAATATTCTGAATATCTTGCACTAACATAATGTTAACAGAGGCTTTGCTTGTTAAAATACAATTATTTTCAAGTTTGATGTGTCAGCGTCTCCAGTCATTGCTGCAAAGAAATCGAAACCAACAGAAAGTGTTGATTCAAAGGTGAGAATGACCTAATGGCCTAAAGATCTGTAAACTTGTTCAATACAGCTGTATTGTTTATTGTAGGATTGGGATTACATGCTGAGCAGTTCATACAGCAAGCAAGTTGGTGATGAATTTGATGAAGGCTCGAGTACCCTTGATAACGTCCTTTCATATCAAATTGGAAATTTGGTAGGATTTGGCCCTTATCTTTGTTTCAACTAATGTTATACAGTAGTGACATTGGCTCTAAAAATTTTCTACATTTTAGACACAGTCCATTTCAAAGCGCCGAAGTATTGATGGATCATTGATTGGCGACAGCAGCCATTTAAGCAGCCATCTGATGACTTCTGTATTTTCTGCTCTTCACTTGGTGTACGAGGTACAATTAGGGATTTGGTTTTTGTAGCATCTTGTCATTTTATCTTGTGTGTGTTGTGAATCATGTGTTAAACCTTGGGGAAGACGACCTGAATAAGATATTAATACATCTGTCATCAAAAATACATTGCCAGAAGAGCCTTCACAGGTTTATTTATCTAGTCATATCATTTTTCATACAATTGTGACAAAAGACAAATCAATATTACTGGTAAGAGGTTGGTTTCCAATTCCGCATTAACAAAATTGCTCGGACCCAACCAATCATGTTAGTGGAAGCCAGCAAACAGTATTTGTGCCTGAAGGTAAATGAAAACAAAAATAAAATAAGTTAAATGCTTATTCATTATGATTATAACCCTTTCTGGCATTGTTCGAATATGAAACATGGCACATTATAGACTTCAAACATTTTTCGAAGCGTGCTTAGATAAAATCACTTTTCTGTATAGGAGCAAAAGCTCAGCATCCTCACTTGGAGCAATGTTCATCTCATGTCTTCGCTTCTCTTCCGACTTGCAAAGGATCTACATCACCTCAAATTCCTCCACTCATATGCTCTTGATAATCCTACACTGATGTCAGCCTACTTGAATGCGAAATCCAGTGATGACCAACCCTCCTCTGTTGAAGAAGGTTACCCTTCCTTTTTATTCAGTATACTGTTGTGATTAGCTTTCAAGGAGTTTGTGAGTTTATGTTTATCCAGGAGGCTTATCCTAGGCAATATGTTGAATTTGTAAGCTGTAGAATCGACAAAACCTAGTGGCAGATTTTTAGTGCACAAAAAATTTTATTTCATTTTAAATGAATTGGTTTATTTCATAAATTTCCAGCTTCATTTTACCGTTGGTATGATAGAGCACTCTTAAATGGGTAGACTTGGTTAAATTTTTTTTAAATGTAAACATGTTTTGTAAGCAAGTTTTGTTTGTAGTCAAGATACATTTCAGTCACAACATGCAAATCAAATCAATGTGTTAATACAAAAACAAACTAGTTGAATGAAGCTTTTCTAAAGCAGAATTGGACCTTAAACTGCCTGGATCGTTTTCCCCTGCCATCACACCATCTGTGTTTGAAAACCTCGATGATCTTGTCACCATGGGTTCATGCAAATCTCCCTTTCCTTATATTCCCGGTGTTACAGTTAAAACGGAGAAAATTTTGAAGGTTTGCAGAATTTATTAGTTTAATATTCTGCATGTATTTGAGCTTGTTTCTTTCAAAGTTAGATTATTAATAATTGTACAGTGATTGTTGGCAGTTGTTGGAGATATTGCCAATTAAGAACAATTTCATTTGTTATTAGTTTACTGTTTTTTATTGCAGATTTATGATTGTCTTTTCAACAAGAACAACTCGCAATCCACTACAATATTTGCCCCTTTGATGAAAACCGCTTTCAAGTTTGTTGTTTAACATTTGCTGTAGTGTTTTGCCAGCTAGCTACCAAATATAAAATCTTTTTAAAATCATTCTGAGAGTTTATGTATAGTAAATACATTTTCACATAATTGGTGCAATTGTAGGTGTTATGTTTTCAATTAAAGCTACTTTCAAGTCAGTTTCTTATGTTTGTTTCTAAGTACCAAGTTTTTGTTTAATATGGAACACTGCTCTTGGACCTGTTGACAATATACTGGCCCAAATAGTTCCTAAAAGCAACATGCTTTTCAAAGCCCACAAGTTGCTTAAATTTACAAAAATATAAAATTTGATGCAGAAAATGTATTCACTATACATAAACTCTCCAGGAGTTTTTATTTTTAACAAGATTGTAGCAGATGGCTAATTTGCTGCCTTGTGCTCACAAGTTTCGTTGTAGTCTTGAGTGGTTTCCTGAGAAAGAAATTTAAGCAGTATTCCTCCAACCAAGTAAAACACAGTTGGCTTAATTAAAGTCACTGCCTGGGCAGGAACTACAAAGAAGCATGTAGCTTAATAGCGGACTTTTTAATGAGAATAACTCTTTTAGTTGTCATCCCACCAACTGAAGATAAAAACAAACAAAAAATGAAATTTTGGATGTTTTTTATTCCTACACCCAATGTGTTTTACCTATTTTTATTTCCAGCATTTCACAGTGTTGCGACCAAACAAACAAAGCTGACAGATTTCTAAAGGAACCCGACACATCAACTGTACAGAAAGTTCTTACCTACATGGTCTCGACAGGGATCGATCGAGATGAACTTATGACATGGCCACAGGGTGTCGCTCTTGCTGTGCACAACGCACTTCGAAAATGCTCAGCCAATCCTGACCTATCCTTCACTTCTGATGCACTTGCTCTGTTGGGTAAAATTTTTTGGTTTCTTGGTGGCGTAATGGACAATAGTGTTAATAAATGGTGGATTTAAAGTTTGAGAGTGCATTGTTGTGCTTGATTTTCTTTTCATTTTTTTCAAAAAAATGTAAACTTGTCACTAGTCATTAATCATTGTGCAAAGTGTGTTGTCATTTACATAAGAAACAGTTTTTTTGATTACCAGTTCATGAAAACTTTAAATTTACCATCTAGTTTCAAACCTGTGTATTTTCAGGGCGCAGTGATCTCTTGGCACAGATCCAACCTGATGCTGGTGATTGGCAGCATGCCAAGTTATGTCCGAGCACTGATCCGATGCGGTTTGCTTGGGAAGATCAACAGGATGACCCTGCTCAGCATCAACAGGAAGATGACGAAGAGCTGATCAGCCTACTACAGGTGGATGAAAGTGGAACGCTGGAGGATTCGCCTGGAAGTTCTTCTGTGCTTGTAACTGATGACAATGTTACACGGTTTGTGTTTAAACAAGTTCAAAGAAACAAAAATTTGATAAATTTGTTTGGAAGTGTTTTATAACAAAGAAAATTTGCTTGTTATGTTTTTTTTATAGGGTTGCCATGTTGTTTGTTATAGAATTTGAGTGGTTTATGTGATTTGGGATTTCACTTCTGTGCTAAAAGTTGGGTACTTTGTAATAAAGCTAAAAAAACTCAAAACAAAAATCACATGTGAAAAAATATGTTTTGAAGTTTGTTGGTGAATTTTGCCTTTGAAAAACCCCCTTTGTTTGGTCATCACTGGACAGTGATTGTTGTTGCATCAAGTTTATTCCATTGTTAGTGTTTCATTCAAAGTTTTTTCAGGCTCTTGTTTCCAACTGACCATCGCATGGCAGATGCTCACAACCTACTATACTCAACCAAACCATCCAAAATCTTCCTGGTCCAACAAGCTGGTGTTGAGTAAGTAAAAGATTTACATAGACAGAACCTGCCAATCAATAAGCTGTTGATGCTGCTAAGATCTCATTTTTTTGTCAAATTTTATGTTTGTCCGTTTGATGTTCAGATTGTGTTGGACAACTGGATGATTCATATACCTTTTTGGTCCCAATTTTTTTCAGTGATCGAGAATACATGGAACAGAAGCAATATCGTCTTTTGCAACTTCTCAATCGAACAATGTCACTGTCTGTTGGTAGAGGAATGCTACATTTCAGGTAAGTGCCATTAAATTGTTGGATATTAAACACACAACTGCTTATGGATCCATAACACCTATTCACAGTAAGTTTATGTCTCAAATCTGACAACACCCTTTCCTAATGTGTCTATGTTTCGACTTTCAGTAAGAAGCACCACCAACCTTGTGTCGGTGAAGCTTAAGACCTAAACAGTTTGCTGTTGTTTGTTCTAATTGTTTTAAGGGGCAGATGTTTCAAGCCTTTGCCTTGTTGAATACTTAGGCTGACTTTGATTTGGCATCAAGCTCCTGTACGCCTGACATGCAGTAATTGACACATGTGAAATGTTTGAGTAAAGTTAGGATGTAATTTGAAAAATAACCATTTTACATATTCGGTGTTGTGTTTTTACTTGAACCTTCAGTGTCAGTTTTTCAAAAGTTTGCTTCATATTTTGAAACAAACCTGTTTTTTGCCAAGGACTCAACAGCCTTCAACAATGGAATCTTTAGCAGTGCCGACACTAGATCTGACTGGAAAAGACACAAAGTATGCAAAGAGGCTTGTTGTAGCTGCTTTGTTGCAGAAAGACTTTAATGACTCCCAGTTTGACATTTATTTCTTGTTTGAAGTAACTCTACCATCACACTTGCGAACAGTGATATTGAATTGCCAACAGAAACAACGGAATGGCCTTATTTTCATAACGGAGTTGCAGCTGCTTTGACACTACAGATGGAACAGGTTGGTATCCATGAAAAGGTTGCTCTCCTGCTGATAGTATTGCTAAAATAGCTGATACCTAGCGTGTTACTTTATTTCCGCTTTGTTTTGATTTAGTTTTGGGCTTTTTTTCAGAAAAGTTCCCAGGTGAATTTAAGCAAAGTCACTGGTCCCCAAAACTTGGCCGACAAAGCAGCTGAGCCATCAACTGATCACGCAGGTATAAGATTTGGTCAATTAATAACATTTGTTTTAAAGAGTGCCGTAAATTGCTGTGGTGTATTTGGCCCAAATTAAAGCTGGACTTTAATTGCCCAGAGCAGTGGTTCCCAACCTTGTTTAATGCATTCCCCCTCAGCTGATTTTGGAACTTTCGTTCCTCCCCTACTAGACAAGAAGTGATATAATGTAGTATTAAAAGGCTTGGAACGACTGGTCTTCCCAAATAGAAATACTACACTTAGTGAATAGCACCTTTACTATGAGGTGAATCTCCCCCCCCCCCCTTAACCCATTAAATTCCTCCCTGATTGGGAACCACTGGCCGAGAGCTTTCTTATGTGGTGCAAGTGAATGCAGAATAACCCAATTAGTTTTGCCATTACAGTTCAAAACATGTAACCCACTAAAAGTCGCATTTTTGTCAAAGTTTGTTGAAACTTTAACATGTTACTCTCAAATGCATACTTGTGTCACCTCGATTTGTGAACCCTTTGCCCAAGTTCTTCATCTTTTACAGGAGTTTTGTTCGGCCTCGGCCTAAACCATCACCTACAGGAATTGCAAACCTTAAACATTCATGATTATCTGCAAAAGATTCACGAACTCACCACTATTGGACTTCTGTTGGGATTAGCCAGTGACAAGTTGATTGAATTTTACTTTGTAACATTTTTTTAACTTATTTGTTTTGCATCAAATTGTTTTTGCGGTAAAAAAAGTTTTTTATGGATAACATGTGTTCGTGAGCGTTTAAAATTTTGGTTTAACAAAATAATGTTTATAAATGTTGCAACAAATACCAGGTTTAAGACTATGAAGACTATTTTAATCCGTGAATTGTGCAACCAAGAACAAATATATTAAAAAAAATTCAGGTGTTTAGGTGGAAAATGTTAAACCACTACTTAAACTATTTGTAAAAATGTGATTGCTTCATACATGTTTTGCTTCTGTGTTTTAGATGTGGAAGTTGCGACTTATCAACTATGCGAGTACTAAGTGTTCACATATCGGCTCTTCTACCGGCAACATCCACTCAGCTCGACATCCCTTATCGAGTTCAAACCGCTGCTGTGTCTGCTGTTGGATTTCTTTACCTGGGATCTGCACAGAGATTGGTGGCAGAAGTTATGTTGAGAGAAATAGGTGCATAAAACATTTTTTTTCTTTAACGGCTGTGTTTAAACCAAACAAACTGCAGCATTAACGACCCAAAATTTGCCTCCCTCACCAGCACCAAGCATTTCTTGATCATTATGTTGTGATGCTTGTACAGAATGATGTTATAGATAAATCCGGTAATTGTTTTACTTTTGGTCAGGTGAAAAAGTTGGCAACAAGCATGAAACCTTAAAACTTCATTTACATGAAAGAAAATTTTCCCCAAAAATATGTAAAAAAAAAAGTTCGAATGGATTTCAGTGAAATGAAAACAACTTTTGAAGACCTTCATGACAAAAATAAAAACAATTTGCAAACATAACAACTTGCATTCCACGCCCTGCAGATCGGAGCCCAAACAACGACAGCGAAGTTTGCACAGAGCGAGAGTCCTATGCACTAAGCGCTGGGTTCGCACTGGGGATGGTAACACTTGGACGGGGAAACGGAATGCCGGAACTTTCTGACTTAAACATGTCCGACAAATTGTTTCACTTCATGACTGGAAAACACAAGCAGAATGGCAGAAGTGGTGTTCATTGGTATGAATGACAGAATTATGGCCAGTGTTCAGTGTGGTAACATTATAGAGGTTTTTCCCTCATAAAAACTGTTGCATATGACAAACAATTGTTGTTTATGCCCAAGTATGCCTAGTTTTACTTTGTTGTATCACATGTATGTGTTAAAATATTTTAATGATGAAGCATTACAGTTGATGCTCAGTGTTTTTTAACAGTTTAGGTTTAACGATTTTAGTCAAATTTGGAAAATCAGCTAATTTACAGCAACTAGCCAGTTAAGATAGACAAACTTACATTATTAAAAGTCAAAAAACAACAAATGTCACCAAAATGTTCTTTTATTTACGTACTGCTGTACATCTTTGTCTTGTAGGTCCCATGAAGCGTACAGTCCGAGCCACAATATCGGGGCATACAGTGAACATCAGATATTAGAAGGGGATCATGTTAACACAGAAGTTACTGGTCCTGGTGCTACTGTGGCTTTGGCTCTGATGTACCTTAAAACCAACAACAGGTAAAATTGTTTTTTTGCGGTTCAAACACAATTATTTAAAACAGAAAGTTTGACGAAAACATGCTTTTTTTGCAAGGACGTGGGATAGTAGAATGTTTGTTGTTGTCAGCCAATAAACATGTTTTTGTGAGTTAATTATTATTGAAATCAATCTTTTTGCAATTTGTAGTGCCAACTATGTCCTTTTTTGGTTGTAAAACTTTTTTAAACTGGGTTCTTTGTTGCACAAGTTCCACTCAACATAAAGCTCAAACAAACACTTAAGTTTAAATACTTGGGTTGGTGGTACATGCCAAATCCATATTATATATTACCATGGCCTTGTGTTGCTTTTTTGCAGTGCCGTGGCGGACTGGTTTATTCCACCAAACACTTTCAATCTTTTAGAGACGATAAAACCTCAGCAGCTTCTCCTTCGAATTGTCAGTCGATCGCTTATTTTATGGGATCAGATTGTTCCAACTGTTGACTGGGTACAATGTTACTGTTCACCCTTTTTCTGTGCTTAAGGCAGATCATAGAACTAATTGCCGAATCTGTTTTCATTTAATTAAAACTAACTGCCAGAATGCTTGTATAAATTACTACATTGTGATGTAAATGTTTTGAAAATCGCTGTGGTTGTCATTAGTGCATAATGATGAGAAGCTAAAAACTGTGCGTTATATACACAAGTAAGGAGAAAAGGAAAACATGTTGTAACTAGTGATGTCATAGAGATTGCATTTCTTGTCATTAACCACTGGTTGTATCAATAGCGATTGTCGAAACATATGCAATTTTGTTTTTTAATTACTTACTCCTCAAGTTTGTGTCCTGTGTTCCAGTTTTTACTTGTGGTGATTTAATAACTATTCATTATGAAAGGTGCATTAGTGCAGAAATCGTCCTGAACCACGGGTGCTTAATACAGACAATTCCAGTTTCGGATAAACTATAATAGAGCTGAAGCTTGCAGCATACTCAAATCAGTCTATGTATTTCCTATTGCGAGTAAAAAAATTATTTCTCCAAAGAAATGGCGTCATCAGTTCTTATTCAAATAGAATCTATTCATTATGCTATTATTTTATTATGTCTGACATCTTTTTTTTAATAATAGTTGCTTGAGTTTTTGAGTTTTTTTTTTGCTTTCAGGTCTCAAGTCATGTGCCTCCTGTTGTTAGTTCACATCTGACTGAGTCGGGTCAAGCACGAGTCAGCGATTCTGATGAATCTGAAGTGGATGAACACACAGTTTTGCAATGTCATGCTTCTATCATTGCTGGTGCTTGCCTTGCACTTGGCCTACGGTAATTGGTTTTATGATAAAAAATCTTCGCAATTAGTCAATGTTGATATAATATGCAGCCAGCATATGTGATACAACTTTCAGCAAACGTTGCCACTAAACCTGTGTAGTTCGGTTGGTAGACTGCTGCCGAAAAGAGGCTTCTTTTACGGATTTGTTTGATGAATTTTTATTGTCAGGGGGTGAAACAACTGTTGAATGCATTATTCTCGCACTTGTTGAGCTACCTGCCTCATGGAGCTCTGTTGGATCATTTTGTAATTTTTTTGATGTTTTTAAGTTGCTGACTTTTGGGTCAACCCATCGGGTCCACTGGTTTGAAGCAATGCGGCTTACGTTTTTTTTGCTCATGAAAACGCAAGTAATGGACACAGGATTAGAACCCACAACCTTGCGAGCACAAGGCAGTCATGCTAACCAATGCTTCCACAAGCCAGTTTTCTAGGCTATGACTTACCGCTGTTGCGTGCCAATGCTTAGGAAGTTGGCTTTCATTAGGTGTTCCTCTTTCATACCTGGCATGCTGTGATTTGCTAACCTAAAGTGATCAACATTAGAAATTATGAATTTGATTCATTTTGCTTACGCCTAAAATTACTTTGATCCATGTTGTTTTGATTTTGACTGCCTTATGAACTTCGAATCACAGGTAAAAGTTACACATGTTTTGATTTCTGTTTACAAGATTTGTATTTACTGGTTTGTTGGAATTTAAATTTTGTCAGTTTGTTTTCCCTTACTCATTTTCCAGCATGTGGGTGTTATGGAATGGGAATTTTTATTTCCTCAGGTTTGCCGGTTCTCAGGAGAAAACAGCTTATGACACCTTGCTTCACTATGTCAACTTTTTCTTGTCTATACTCAAGCAGCCCAATGCAGGCAACCCATTGCACCCTCTCGAGGTAAAGCCAGTTTAAATTTGTTAAAAAAAACATGTTTTGTTTATTTGTATCACCAAGAGAAGTAAATAATAAGAATGAGAGGTTGTGTTATTTTTACCAGCAGAACAGTAGTCAGCTAAATAAAAAGAACAAGACATAAACACCAAGTGATCAGGCTTAAGTAGAAAATGGCCACAAGCCTTATTGGTATTACTGACATTGGCAATTTTGTGCCAAAACACTTATAACAACAAAGCATGCCATTGGTTAGTACAATATCATCACAAACTAGGTGAACAAGTTCTTGTAGTGTTTCTTTTGTAAATGGGTGAGAACCAGTTTTCACTAAATTGTCAATCTTCTTGCTTGTTACTGATTTTTTTCAATTCAGGTGATTGGGAGGAGGCTGTTCGATACTTGTTTAAGTTCTTGCGTCATCGCCCTTTGTATGGTTGTGGCAGGAAGTGGAAACTTAAAAGCGTTGCAGGTGAGCTAATTGGTGAGGTAAAGGTCTAAGTATGCGGCACGACCTTTAGGCCATTGCTGGGAAGAAGTTGCACTGTGTAAACGGGCTATTAGTTCACCCTTCTATATATGACCCGATGTCATGAAAGAGTGTTTGAAATCACCGGACCACTCTTTGTTACCTCAAGTATTAATATTTGATACTTGGTGCACAGCCACACAGAACATATGAAGTTTTGTTCCATATGCATAATTGTTAACCCAATTGAGATAATAAACAAGTTAAACATTTTTAGTTTAAAATACCAAACAGTGTTGGAATTTTAACAACAAATTTTTCCAGGCAAGCTTCGTGATATTGGTCTCAAAAAATTGCAGGTTTTGTCTTGTATAGACATAAATGTGTTTAAAGATGTTGTTCCCCATTTGTTTAAAGCTTTTATTTTTCGATGCTTGTAGCGATTAATTTTCGATGCTTGTTAAGCGACATGCAGCTGTTGTATGTACAGATATGTCGCTATCTTCACTACAGCTTGGATGGGGACATTAACTTTGGAACACAAATGGCAATTCATATGGGTTTAGGATTCTTATTTCTAGGAAAATGCAGGTACTCATTTCTATAAAGCACAAAAAGGCTGCACCAATTTCTTTTGCTTCTGTTCCTTTTTAAGAAGTTTTGAACAAGACCTCAATGAGAGATAGTGTGTGAATTTTTGAGTGAAAAAATGTATGTAATCGGCCTAATTTGTCTTTTATTGCAATTTCTTTACAACATACTTGTACACAGACTTTTGTGGACAAACCTTGATATATTTTACAAGCTATGTCGCCTTTTTGGTCAGTGATACCATTTATTGACTTGAAGCAAACATTTACATTTGCATTGCCTAGATATACTTTATGCACGACAAACAAAGCCATAGCTGCTCTTCTCGTTTCAATCTACCCATGTTTTCCAGCCAAAAGTTGTGACAATCGATATCATCTACAGGTGACGCAAATTTGTATTTATATTACCTAATGCATATGTATATATTGTATGTGTCGGAAAACTTTAGTTCTGTTAGAAACAAAAGTTGTAAAACATAATTTAGGTTGCTATAGTTGTGTATATGTTTTACAATTTACATTCAACCAAATGCCCTTTAATATTTAGTTGGCTTGTGAAATGTAAACAACTTAAACTATACAGTAGAAATTAATACGAACTGAACAAGTTTGGCCTCCATCTTGTAACCTTGTCAACATAACTTGACATTGTAAGTATGACAATTCAGCAAAACATGACAGCACTAAATGATTCACACACTTACTCATGTATCATTGTGTAGGCGCTTCGACACATGTACGTTCTGGCCACTGATAAACGCCTACTTGTACCAATCGACGTATCAAGAAAACGACCATGTTACGCCAGAGTGGCTGTCCAGTATCTACCAACATCAAAATACAACAACACCACAATTTCCATGGTAGCACCTTGCATGTTACCCGAAGCATCAGTATTGCAATCTGTAAGTGTAGCTGATATTGATTTTTTAAGGCTCTCAGGAGATTGTGCACTAAACCATTATGAGATTGTTTGTGTTTTGATTTATACTCCTTGCTTAGCCTCTGTGTGATCTTGACCGTTTCCTGTTTGTCAAGCGGTGCAGTTTACAACTTAAAATCAAAACACATAAAGTACTGCTTATATAAAATCTTCTACTATTACCTATTAACCTGATTTGCATTCTTGCATCGGCACATTTAACTGTTTTCAGTCTCACAAACAATATATTTATTCCTACTAGGTGAGCATGAACGATCAGCGCTACTGGCCTATGCTTGTGGACACTAAAAAGCATCCAGATAAGCTGCAGAATATGTTAGAGAATGGCATGTATGTTCAACTTAAAGCAGGGTGTTTGTCATACATCCAAGACCCCAAGGTAAAGTTGTTTAAAAGCGATTTTCAGGCAGTACAGCACATATAAAAATAAAAGAAATGTTTATTCAGGGTTATTGCAGCTTTTTATCTTTTCCCAAGCGACTGGAAAAGGGCTTGTACTCATTTGAAAAGCCATCTGTGTTAAAAGAGAAATTGCCAGAGCTTTTTTCACAATTGTCGCGGACAGGTTGTGTGATGAGTAACAGTTTGCTGAGCATATTTTGTAACTTTGCTTTATGTGTAGTAGAATCGAGGAAGGATAATGCATTATCTCACATCGCTCTATTACTTGAGGACATTCAAAATCCATCATTGTATTTCGTGTTTTTGAACCTATTGGAGGTATGTTAGGCAGTTGAATTTTCTGTGACCATCGAGGATTTTTTACATACCATTGTGTTTCAGACCTGTTTTCGCTCTGACAAGCAACACTCGGTTGATTCGCTGTCAATGTGGCAAGTCCGTATTGCAACATCTCTGATGAAAACAGCAGCCAATCAAGATGAAGACAGCCAGAAAGCAGATAGGCTGCTCAAAGTTGCTGCGTTGAATCTGGATTGTTCCTTTAAACAACTTTTGTCTGGTGGGTAAAACTCAAACTGTGTTAGGTTTAACTGGAAAGCTAAACATCTAAACTTATTTACTTTTCTTTCCTGTAGAGCATAGTTCACTTGTGCAATCTATGCTGCATGGAAAAGCGGAATATACACAAGGGTTGATTTCTTCAAAAAACTCACACTCTGACCTTCACAGAATAGCCTGTTATCTTATCTACCACCAT